>JADKLZ010000130.1:6592367-6613914 GCA_021533235.1 Biomphalaria straminea | reverse complement strand
ATAGGATGTAGACTGGGTAGTAGACTGTAGATCTAGTTTGTTTTTTTTACCAGAATCAATGGCGCTTTTTGTGGAGTCAGTCGTTTAGAGTTTACTGCACGTACAGTTAATCGTCCAAGTGTTCTACTAGCCATGTTTGTTTATATTATTTATATTTTTGATCTAAGACATCGGTCATACGAGAGGTCTAGGACGGTGAAAGTTTAGTCACAGACCTATACATATAGTATCATGTACATGGTGTCTATTGTCTAGGTCAGTGATCGACAATCTCATCATCCTAGAGATGGGAATCGAACCCAATTTTTAGCGGCCCCCGTAAGGGGAAAAAGCCGCTATTAGGTTTGTGCAAAATGTCCGTCTGTCCGTCTGTCACACTCAGGGCGCCGAAACTAGAAGAGATACGAAAAATATTTTTTCACCATTAAATGCGGCTTGAAAAGTTTAGGTGCAACTGCTACTTTTAGTTTTCTAAAAGCACACCGTTTAATTTATAAAAATTATTATGCAAGCGATTTTTTTAATAACAAAACACCAATTGTGAAGCAATTAGGTAAATGTAAGGGAGGAAATGTTACTAGAAAAAATGCTCTTGGCATGTAGATATCACGCACATTTTTTGAAATGACTTTCTGTCTGTCTGTCCGTCTGTCAGACTCAGAGCGCCAAAACTAGAAGAGATACGAAAAATATTATTTCACAATTAAATGCGGCTTGAAAAGTTTAGGTGCAAGGGCTACTTTTAGTTTTATAAAAGCAAACCGTTTAATTTATAAAATTAATTATGCAAGCGATTTTTTAATAACAAAACACCAATTCTAAAACAATTACGTAAATGTAAGCGAGGAAATGTTACTATAAGAAATGATCACCACATACGGATATCACGCACATTTTTTAAAATGAACTTTTAGCAGCGGCTTTCGTGTACTAGCGTAAAGCCCGGAAATGACATGATTCTAAACTAATTTCTTAAATTTAAAAAAAAATCAGATTTAAAAAAAAAATTGTTTAGTGCCCCCATTAGAATAAAACAAGCATATTTTTGTGCGTTTTGTCTGTTGGTTGGTCTGTCCGTCACGGTTAGAAAAAAACACTAAAGGCTTTTGAAAATATGATTTAACCTTTACTGTTCTTTCAGAAATATTGCGATAGTTTAAGGATAGGAGCATACAGGAATTGAGCCAGGGACTTAGAAGGAACATCCGAAACATCTTGCGAATAGGCGGGATCCGACTCCGACGGGGGCCGCCTCTGAGTTTGTGTATCACACAAACTCTCTTTGTAATCTTGTTAAAGTTCGGGTTCTGTTCGGTTCGGTCAGATTTAAGTTCGTGTTCGGTTCGGTTTCGATGACGAGTATAGTTCGGGTTCGGTTCGGTCAGGCCTTAAGTTCGGGTTCGGTTCGGTTCGGTCAGGTCTAAAGTTCGGGTTCGGTTCGATGTTATGAAATTATCTAATAACAAAATTAAGTTATAAGGTTTAATGCAATTTATTAGCTAAAACACTTTCATTTGAATTTTTACATAAAACGAATACTTTGAAACATATTAGCTATTGCAACTTCAAACTAAAAATTGCTTCAGTTATATAAACAAAAATATAATAACAGTAAATGTGATGAATAGAATATTATACACATATAATGGTATCAAAAATAGCCTAAGGTCAGTTAAGCAATCAGGGTTGCATGTTGTACTTGAGAAATGTCAGCATTTGTAATGTTTCTGGGGCCTAGCCCTGCGATCACTCATTGTCACTCCACAAACTGAAAATACTCTTTCACTGGCAGTACTTGTAGCCAACAACTTTTTAGCGATGGATGCCATCGTTGGAAGGTTATGTTCACAATCATTCTCTTTCCAAAATTCCAATGTGTTGCAGTCAGTCACTGGCAATGCCAAATATTTTTCAAGTTCATGTCTCGTGTCATTACAATCAGCATTAGCTAATGGAGTCACTGCTGTCTTAAAGTCTGACAGTGAATCAAACGACTGAGGGACAACTTTTGTCTTTTTGGTAAGAGGTGGTTGATCCTAATGGCTGCATTCGCCAAAACTGTCTATATATGCACCGTCTGAGTGCTTTGATTCCACCTAGTGTGTTGAAGAAGACTTAAATTTGTCGACCATTTTACGCATCTCCGAATAAACAATTTTACGATCTTCTGCATTCACAAAAGTCAAGTATTTATAAGATGTCACAAGATAGTTGAAAGTTGGTGCAGTGGGTGAATAATATATTTTTCCTCCAAGCTGGACAGAAAAGCTGCCTTCAAATCACGCATACTGTCACTGTCTGAACCATTGATCTTACAGAGTGACTGAAGATGAAATAGCATCGGCCATAGATCAGGGGATGTCGCCACATTGTCATGAGACAGTTGCACAGTAGCCTTGTGAAACGGATGCAAAAATTCAACAACGACACTTAACAATTTTTCATTTACATTGTTTAGTTGCTCAAGTTTGTCAAAGTGCTTTGCATCAGCCAGAATGGACTTGACATGGTTTAACTGACATGACAATAATCGCAAAAGAAAAAACTGACCATTCCAACGAGTAGGAACATCTTGTTTCAAAGTGTGTTCCAGTTCCACTGTGCTTAAAGTAGCCCACCACTTCTTTAGATGTTTTAATCATATCGTGAACTACATCGGCACCAGGTGATTTCAGAGCCTTTTCAACAACTAAGTTGAGATTATGACCTGCACAACTAATCCTAACATCGTTACGAAATGCGGACTTCATATTTGCTTCCATTATCAGTAACAAATACAATGTTTTCTTACTTTAAAGACTCAGGAAAAAGGTTTTTAAGAATTTCAATTGTCTTTGCTTTTACTGCTACACCTGTGTGACAAAAATAAATTTCGCCCACTTATGGTATCACTCGGTAAAAGGGATTTAATTAATTTATTTTAGAGTTCCATCTTATTCACGTAAAGGCCCTACTACCACCCACCCCCTTTTCTCTAGGCATCCGTGTCACGATGTAATTTCTTAATCTGACACACACGTCTAGCACATTCTTTATCGACAAGAATAAACACAGCTCTAAATATCTTGACCTAACATCCTGCCGCACCCCCCCCCCCTTTCGGGGGACGGATCAATTCAAATGGACCCTCTTCAAATCGACAACAAGGACTTTCTCGCGCAGCTGATCCTTGTCGCCAAAATAGTTTCTATCGCCCGACCATATTGGGATACAAATCGTCTCGTGGTCATTCGATAAGGGCCCATCCCTATGTCCATACATGAAACGCGCGGCAAGGTCAAGCGATAATCTGCTTGCCTAAGGACGGGCAGTCTAGACACGAGGCGGCCCGTGTTTGCTTATCTTATCGATACACGAGGTCAATCGGAAATCCTTTGTCTAGACAAATCAGGCAGTCTGTCACATTTGAAAGTATGTCTTTCTCCTTTGGCCCCACCTCCTTGCCCACGCGTGTAGGAGAAATATAATTTCCTATTTCTTGTCATTCTCATTCTGAGGAGCAGAGAGAAAGGATATACTTCTATGTTCTGAGCTTTACGAGCGTTCGCTTACCATATTCACTTCATATCTTTTCCTTAACTATTGGATTGGTGCTTTTATTACAGGCTACCTCTACTAGAAGCCCATTACTTCGTAACGCTGTTACCAGTCTGCTGACACCAGATCTGATGATACCAGCCTTACTTATTACACGCAAGAGTCCGATCAACAATCGCAGCTAGAGACCCGTCCCTGCAGCTACGTATAGTTGGACTGTCCCGTGCGCTAGGATCGATAACGCCAGCCCACCCACAGACAACTCAGCATCAGCCAAACCAGTCTCGTCAGAGCAGCATAGGACTTAAAGCTAAGCAACCAGCCTAATGACACTCAGACCACTTGGTTCTCAGATCTCATGATGATAGTCTCATTTATGTAAATAATTAGGCCCCGCCCTAACACTGTACAGCTTTTTACCTTTTACTTATTTTCATTCTTATTATTAAACTGTACATATATTTTACATAAAAAGTATTTGTTGCCTGCATTCATAACACTGTGCCTGTCAGTTTATGTGCAAGTCAAGGTCCTCAAATTATCTAAACCCCCTAGACACCTAAACGGCCACCATCTTTGACCTACTTGCCACATAATTGGCGAGCCTGTCCGGGATTTATTTTACCCTACTCACACTGCAGGCACAGAAGGCAACTCCCCTTTTATTTTACTATCATCATAGTTAAAGTACTTATGTAACGAGTGTCATCAGTGCTATTTCTTTTAAATTTTGTATTAGCTGTAATTATACCTTTTACAGGTTACTAAGCACCAAACCAAAGCTGATTCCACCTTTCCTATAACTCTCAAGTAATTGCTCTTCAGCGGCTCCTTTCTCTATCCTACTTCTTATCCATCTCACACTCCTTCTACTTCACTCTACTCCACCGCCCTATAACCCGTCATCACCATGGCCAGTGGCACACGTTCCAAAGCAGACTCCGGCGTAAAGCAGAAAATAGATGAATTGAGAGAAGCTGCGGCACTCTTTTTTGATGATGAAGCAGAGCGGAAAGAATATGTGAGGACGCAATACGAGGCCTTTCAAAGGGAGGAGAAAGAAGCTGAAAAGAAGAGAGAAGAAAAAAGACTTGCGAGAGAGCATGAAATAACCATGGAAAGGGAGAGGAGAGAAACAGAAACAGCAAAGGAAAGGGAAAGAATACAAGCTGAAATAGCCATAGCTAAAGAGAAGGAAATAACTCAGAGGGAGATAGAGAAGGAAAAAACGGCCAGAGAAAAGATAGCCGCGGACAAAGAGAGCGGAGCCGCTAGCCAAGCCTCCTCCGAATCTCGCCCGGCTAGCCCTGCCTCCAGCCAAGGTTCCGTAAACGGCATACCCTACATGCCAATGGAACCCTTCGACGACAAAAGCGAAAGTATGGAAGTCTACCTTGTTCGCTACGAAGAAGTTGCGCGCTTTTATGGTTTACCAGAGGACAAATGGTCTTTCAGGCTATCCCAGTGCCTCAGGGGCAAAGCTTACGAGGTATACTCGAAACTACCTTCCAGCCAAAGAGAAGACTACACAGCCCTCAAGCAAGCACTGCTTATCCAGTTTGAGCTAACTGCCGAATCTCACCAGAAGAAATTCAGGACGTCCCGCCTCGAGCGCAGAGAGACTTATGACAGCCTCTGCAGCCGACTGGACAAATACCTGAGAAGATGGCACACTCTCAGCGACCTGCCAGAGACCTCTGACGGCCTATCGCGCCTCATACTCGCAGAGCAATTACTAGAATGCATACCATACGATGTCAAGATCTTTGTCAGGGAACAGCAAGCCTCCACACCCGCTGACATAGCATCAGCTGCGGACAGGTACGCGACGGCCCGCAAAGACATTAAAGACAGCAAAAGTAAGACTTCAGCCTCAGAGAAACCAGAAGACAACTCCGCCTCTTCTAGTAAAGTCACTTCATCTAGCCAACCCGCTTCTTCTAACCAACCCTCTTCTTCCGCTAGACATCAGCCTAACAAAGCACCAATCCAACGACCAGCTACGCCTAACAGCTACGACAGATGAAATCACCCGCCTCGACACAGCCAGACCAATAACCATCACCGTGACTGGAACAGCACGCGTGACCAAAGGCCTAACCGACAGCAGCAGGCCCCACGTAACCTGTTAGCCATAACTGAGCTCCCACAATCCTCTTTGCCTGATCAGCCATCGCCTCTCGACGAGGAAGAGGAGGACCACTATGTTATATCTGCGCTGACCGTGGCCCCTGAACACACTGCTATTGGCCTCACTCAACCAGAAGCCCACGAGGTACCACCTTACCCCATCCATTCTTCCCCTGGGGTAGAGACTATTCTGGTGAACGGTTCTCCTGTCCAGGCATTATTCGATTCCGGATGTGAGGTGAGTTCTGTCATAAGACAAGCCCTGGTCGACCCATCGGACCTCACTGGTGGAACAGTGACCGTCCAATCTCTTGACCGTGAGATTCCTCCGAAGATTTATCCTATCGCTAGGGTTCACGTAGAATGCAAGTACGTACACGGCACCATTGATGCAGTTGTCATGGACAGGCCAGTATATGAATTCATTCTAGGCTCCAGGTACATACCTATCGGAGTTGTCAACAAACCATATTTTTCTCTGCCGGTCGGAAGGACGACAAGGCAGAGACGTGGCAGCAACCAGCCGGTTGGAAGCCCTGGTCGCCACACTAACAAACCCTTAGCTAAGCTCAAGCCATTCTACCCTGGCACTGACCCTGCCTGGAAGCCACGAGGGGAACAAAACGCCTCCACTCGTGATGATCCCCGGAACTCATATCCTTCAGCTCTCAAACCACTCCACCCTGGCACTGACACTGCTAGGAAGGCACGAGGAGAGCATAACGCCTCTACTCGTGATGACTCACTGAACCCAAGCTCCTCAGCTATAAAACCACTTATCCCTGACGCTGACCCCGCCAGGAAGTCACAGAGCAAAGGGAAATTTCGCTCTGGTGAAAATAAGCCTCATTATGGCTCCACTCACAAAATAAGGCCACTCTTCCCCGACATTGACCGTGTTAGGAAAACTAGAGATAAGCCGATTCATCGCACTCACGAAGAAACGCCTCACTATGGCATTAGAGATAAGCCCCATCGAACGCACACACCTTGGGCACTGAGCCATAACGTTTGTCCCACTTGCCAATCTGCCACAAGAGGAAGATGTACCCGATCCTATCGCCCAGCCTACTTCCCAAAGTCATCAAAATTGTCCCTCACGAGGGACAATCCGCCTGCGAAAAGAACTTAGGCGACAGCGGACTTTTAGGACGGACACCCTCTGGACTTTGGCCACCTCTTAACTCTTGGAAAAACTTTCATATATCTCCTGGGCCTTTCTTCACCACGCCCTAACGGTAAGTTTTTTACTGACGTTTATAGTTAAATCAAAAGTGGCTGCAGCGTAGCAAACTCGTTAACCGCTAGCTAGATATCTTGTTCAGTATGAGCAAGTAAGGAGTAGAGCAGCTGTGTAATCACCATTTCCTTTGTTTTGGTACGGGACATTACACACTGAAGCATGAACACATGGTCATAATTTTACTAGCAAAATAATAATTATAATAAGGCTTGACATCAAATCCGAAGATTAATGAGAAATGCAGTATTTCCCGTGGCTACGCAGCCCCAGATGTGACCTACATATTTTGCCACATCCAGGGCAAGCATAACCATTGTCCTCCGGTGGTCGATTAAGATTTTCTTTTCGCGTCTGCGTCTGTCCTCGGCAGCAAATTTTCTGTTGGGCCTTTGTATAGAGGGAATTCTTTAAGTCCGACAGTTACGCTTGACAGAGCAGTATCCTGTATGAGAGACGAATCTCAAACTCATGCCAAAGGCGGTCTTTTTTTTTTTTTTTGGTGAGCTAATAAAGTGGTCGGCGTAACACCGAAATGCTTAAAAGACCAGCTTAGGTAAGTAAACGGTATCTACACCGCCCTACGCAATTTAGGTGTAAACAATTTATTAAGTTCTTAAAACGCAATAACTAATCATACATCGGTACATTTAATTTTATTACTTTCCTTCCATAGTTCTATAATAAATCAATCTTCAATAAGATGGTGCGCAAGTGTTTAATTAGATCTATTGACTCGTTCTTGTTTGCATTGTACTATGGTAAGCCTAGTGACGTAAGCAGCGTTTTTCCCGTTTACGTCATGGAAAACTTTCATTCATAAATTCTCCATTTCATTCATAAAACCTTCAAACCAAAATAAATTTTTCGATAATGAGACATTTTTCAAACCGATATAACGGTCAAACTCGAGTTTTCCCGATGTGGCCAATGAGTTCAGAATTTTTTTCTCACTAATACGCACATTCCTTGAAATTTTAAAGAAAATCGTTAGAGCCGTTTTCGAAATAAAATTTATATATATATATATCCTATACTCTTAAGCGAGCAATTCTTGTATATATATATATATATATATATATTTATTTATTTATAAATCTGTTCATGCTTCAGTGTCTAATGTCCCGTACCAAAACAAAGGAAATGGTGATTACACAGCTGCTCTACGCCTTACTTTCTCACACTGAACAAGATATCTAGCTAGCGGTCAACTATTTTGCGTACGCTGCAGCCACTTTTGATTTAACTATAAACCTCAGTAAAAAAAAACTTGGGGTTAGGGCGTGGTGACGAAAGGCCCAGGAGATATCTGAATGGAGGGATGTGTAAAAGCAGGGCAAAGTTTTCAGCACTGTTTTGTTGAGACGGCTTCAACAGTCTGTAGATGAGAGGCTCCTCAGAGAAGAACAAGCAGGATTCCGAAGAGGCAGATCTTGTGCAGAGCAGATTTTCGTTCTACGAAATATCATAGTACAAAGTCTTGAGTACCAGCAACGGCTATCGATCGGTTTCGTAGACTTTAAGAAAGCATTTGATAGTGTCCACCGAGAATCACTTTGGAAAATAACTAGAGAATACGGCATCCCAGAAAAATTTGTCCAGATCCTACGACACCTATACAGACAGTCTGCATTAAAACAGAAGGAGGAACAACAGAGTTTTTTTTAGCATTGAGACAGGTGTGAGACAGGGGTGCATCTTATCTCCCTTCCTTTTCCTCCTAGCCATCGACTACATAATGAGGAAAGCAATGAACCAGACTGCCTTTGGTATTCCATGGTGTTAACAAAACCGAATGACGGACTTGGACTTCGCCGATGACGTTGCACTACTCGGGGCTACAAATAAAAGTATACAAGAAATGACGGAGAGCCTAGATAGAGAGGCACCCAAAATTGGCCTCCGCATAAACTTGGATAAGACAAAAATTTTGCGAGTGGGATATAAGGCAAAGAGTGCCCCTGTCAGACTTGGCGAGTCAAGGCTTGAAGAGTTGGACAAGTTCACTTACCTTGGCAGCATCATAACAAATGATGGGGATGCATACCATGATGTAGTGTGCCGAATAGGAAAGGCAGGGAGCATTTTCCAAAGGCTGCAGCCTATTTGGACAAGCCAAGCCATTGGACTCGAGACAAAAATACACCTTCTCAACACAATTGTCATTCCAACTGCAACATATGCATGTGAGACATGGAAGGCATCTGTCAAAATTGAGAAGAGACTAAATGTAGCTCAACAAATGGCTGAGACGGATTATGAGAGTCAGTTACACAGATAGGGTCTAAAACAAGGAAATCCTATGCCGAACTGGGAGTCGAAAACTCAGTGAGGTTGTGACAGAACGTCGCATGAGGTTTGCGGGACATGTTCTACGACAAAATGAACTACGCATACCAAGAATTGCGATGACATGGAGGCCTATACGAGGAAAACGCAAACAGGGACGTCCTCGTATAACTTGGCGTCATACCTTCATGGAGGACCTCAGAACAGTGGACACCAGATGAGAGGAGGCTTCAGACTTTGCCAATGACAGATCTTTATGGAGACAGCTTGCCGCCCAATGCGCCGAACGGCGCGGGAGACCTAAGTCTAAGTAAAAGCAGGCCATATCCTTCCATGGGCTGTAGCACCAGTAGCACCACTGGGATAGATGGATGGCAAAAGCTGGTATGAACTTCTTATAGTCTGACAGTCTGGCTGAGCAGGGCACATGGGATTCCCGTAAAATAATCTGAAGAGTTTCTTTAGTGTTCTGTGTGTTCTATATGTAATTGTACATGGCGATTAAATATCAAGTCTCTTAAGTCCTCATACAGTCTAGACAGCGTAAAACTATCGTAGGCCTACTATTATTGGCTTGGAAGAAAGTTTTTGCAGTTTTACCCAATAACGTAGAAATTTGCGTCACTCGATGTTTCGTACTAAAGCCATAATTGAATATACTAATTCCAATATTAAATGTCTGAACGTACCAATTTACATATAGAACAAACAGAACACTAAAGAAATTCTTCGAATTACTAGTCTTTATCCGATTGTTCATTTTCGTAATTATAAAAAAAAATCCCAAAATGACTTCGGGTATATAGCCTTTCTTATGAAATTATTTAACCGCACGGTTAAATAATTTCTTAAGGAAGGTTATATACCCGAAGTCATTTTGGGAATATTTTTGTAATTACGAAAATTAACGATCGGATAAAGACCACTAATCTTAAGAGTTGCTTTAGTGTTATTTTAGTTCTAAATATAATTTTACATGGCGATTAAATATGAAATCTCTTACGTGTAGACAAATCACAGCTCACGTCCGTTTTATAGTTTTACAATCCATTTTTTTTGCGTAAAACTATTGTAGGCCTACTATTATTGGCTTGGAAGAAAGACTTTGCTCTGTAACTTCTCAGATAGTAACGTTCAGACATTTAATTATGAATTTAAGTTTATTCATTATGGCTTTAGTACGAAAATCAAGTGACTCAAATCTCTACGTTATAGGGTAAAACAGGCACTTTTAAAAATAGACAAAATTGTAATGCAAAGATGCATTTATTTTCTAACACAAAATCTTAATTTTTACTTATTATCCGTATCCCTACCCTGACTGGACGACGTGCAATCCACTTCACATAGGGCCCAGCCAATGTTAGGGTCGACCCTGGATATCATGTTCAGTGTGTGCAAATAAGGCGTAGAGTATAACAAAGTAAAAGTTACTCACGGGTTTATAAAATTTAAGCGTAAACAATGGACCTCATTCACGAATCGCCACTTAATAATATTTATAAAACAATGAAAAAAAAAAAGTATCGTGTGATAGCCTTTATGGTTAACACAATTTGTATATAGAGAATCACATGGCTAAATGTTGTTGGTTAACGATTGGTGAATGAGGCCCATTTATGAAACCTTTAAACACAATAACTGATCATACATGAAATTTAATTTAATTATTTCTCTTCCATAGTTTCACAATAGATCAATCCACAATAAGATTGTGCGCAAATGTTAAATAAGGTCGATTGATTAGTTCTTGTTGCGAAGTGTAGTGCTGTGACAAGTAGGTCAAAGATGGTGGCCGTTTAGGTGTCTAGGGGGTTTAGATGATTTGAGGACCTTGACTTGCACATAAACTAACAGGCACAGCGTTATAAATGCAGGCAACAAATCCTTTTTATGTAAAACATATGTACAGTTTAATAATAAGAATGAAAATAAGTAAAAGGTAAAAAGCTGTACAGTGTTAGGGCGGGGCCTAATTATTTACATAAATGGGACTATCATCATAAGATATGAGAACCAAGTGGTCTGAGTGTCATTAGGCTGGTTGCTTAGCTTTAAGTCCTATGCTGCTCTGACGAGACTGGTGTGGCTGATGCTGAGTTGTCTGTGGGTGCGCTGGCGTGATCAATCCTAGCGCACGGGACAGTCCAACTATACGTAGCTGCAGGGACGGGTCTTCTGGTAAGCGGTTGTTGGTCGGACTCTTGTGTGTAGTCGGTAAGGCTGGTATCTTCAGATCTGGTGTCAGCAGACTGGTAACAGCGTTATGGAGTTAGGGCTTCTAGTAGAAGTAGCCTGTAATAAAAGCTGCAACGAGATTCGTAGATCGGCTTAGCCATAATGATGACACTTGGATGTAGATGCCTTTTCGTGAAGGACATCTTCAGAATGATTAAATAGAAACCATAATCTAGTTTCACAATAGTAATTAATATTACATCTCATCAGGGGAGACAATAATATAATTAATAAAATAGTGAAGTCTCACAAAGGGAAACAACCAATAGTAAAGTAATATTTGATGTGAAGAAACTATAACTTAGTTTCACAAATATACAAGGGGAATTAATACATAGTATTGTATTCCGTCAGGGGAGACTACGAGTAGCGTTAAATTGTAAGACGCACCTTGTCACTGTGAGATCATTACGAGTAGCTAAGATAACGAGATGAAAGGGGAAGGGAGGGGGAGATGGCTGATGGTCAGTGACCAGGTGGCTATTGTTTACATCTGGCCGTGTGGCCTGAACAAAAGAGTACGTTTGAATGGCGCCCGGTCAAGGGACACGATCTCTTGAAGTTAAAATTCAATACAAGGGGAAATAATTCAAGTCTATCCTGAGCGCAGGGTCAGTGCGCCATTTAAAATGAAGGCGATCAACCGAGATAAGATAATGATAGGATAAGACAAATAAGATAATGTTTACATGGTTTTATCTAAGTAAAGTAATCGGGCCAACTGGCCGATAAAATATAGTACATAAATAATTACGGCAGTCCTTGTCACGGAATAAGCGTAAATATATACTTGGTAATAATACATGTTACATAAATATTATGATAGTTCCCGGTCAAGGAATTTATCAATAATAGTAATAGGGCTCGTGCTGAGCGATGATTTATCAACGATAAATAATGATAGCTAAAGAGCTAAATACATGTGGCAAGAATTGTTATAAATTCTAGTCCAGATAAAGTGGATGACTTTGACTATTTAGTCGTACAAGTCATGATAATAAAATATCCTATACTCTTAAGCGAGCAATTCTTGTATATATATATATATATATTTATTTATTTATTTATAAATTTTATTTCGAAAACGGCTCTAACGATTTTCTTTAAAATTTCAAGGTATGTGCGTATTAGTGAGAAAAAAAATCTGAACTCATTGGCCACATCGGGAAAACTCGAGTTCGACCGTTATTTCGATATGAAAATGTCTCAATTTTATTATGGTCAGAATAATTTATGAATGAAATGGAAAATTTATGAATGAAAGTTTTCCATGACGTAAACGGGAAAAACGCTGCTTACGTCACTAGGCTTACAATGCAAACAAGAACGAGTTTTAAAGTATCAATGGACCTAATTAAACATTTGCGCACCATCTTATTGAAGATTGATTTATTATAGAACTATGGAAGGAAAGTAATGAAATTAAATGTACCGATGTATGATTAGTTATTGCGCTTTAAGTGCTTAATAAATTGTTTACATTTTAATTGCGTAGAGCGGTGTAGGTTCCTCATTAATCTTCGGATTTGATGTCAAGCCTTATTATAATTATAATTTTGCTGGTATAATTATGACCATGTGTTCATGGTCTAATGTCCCGTACCAAAACAAAGGAAATGGTGATTACACAGCTGCTCTACTGCTCCTTACTTTCTCACACTGAACAAGATATCTAAACTTGGGGTTACCGTTAGGGCTTGGTGACGAAAGGCCCAGGAGATATATGAATGGAGGGATGTGTAAGAGCAGGCCATATCTTTCCATGGGCTGTAGCACCAGTAGCAGTAGTATATTACCTTTCTTAGTTATAAATTATTTAACCGAGCAAGGCTCGGCCACCTGATATTAATACATAAAGTGACTACTTACATAATCCAAGATAAGAATTACACAAATATGTACACAAATATAATGCACTAAATAAATGCACAGATATATAGATACACGTAGTAAGTAAGAGGTTACTAAAACACTTTACACAAGCTTACCACCAATCCAAGTAAGGAAAAGAAATTAAATGAATATAGTATATAGTAAGCGTAAGCTCAGACAAGCGTGTTTACTCCAGGCAGCTCTCGGAAAGAATGAGAATAAGATTACTCGCTATGTCTAGTTAAAAGGCTAAGGTGGACAGGAAACGGGATGGGTTAGCTATTACGCATATCCTGTCGCGTGGTCAGGGTGCACAATAGTCTAGGGACCCACCTTGGGAGGGGCATGACCTGTGGTGGCGCAAGTTATCTCTTTGAACAAAGATAAAGCCGAAGATATCGTAAGCCAAGGAATAATCCACATAGGATGGGCCCAACGTGGAGATAAGACAGTCGTGTTAAACATAGTTGAATGTTTGAACTATCCCCGGTCAAGGGCAGATTAGCGACAAGTGGCCTTTGTTGATAGCTTGACTAGACAAGTGTTAGCCTAAGAAGGCCCAAGATGACGTTGAAGTCTGACGAGAGGTATGGGGGGGGGAAAGGTGGTAATAGCGCTTTTTGTTGTATGTGTGCCAAATTTAGGTGAATAAGATGGAACACTAAAATAAAT
Organism: Biomphalaria straminea; assembly: GCA_021533235.1. Lineage (NCBI taxonomy): Eukaryota > Metazoa > Mollusca > Gastropoda > Planorbidae > Biomphalaria > Biomphalaria straminea. The sequence continues at coordinate 6,599,936 of JADKLZ010000130.1, read as the reverse complement.
AAATTAATTCCCTTTTGCCGAGTGATACCATAAGTGGGCGAAATTTATTTTTGTCACAAGTGCTATGAGCCTAGTGTCAAGTTTTTTTTTTTCCATTTGACGTCATGGGAAAAAAATTCATTCATATCTCTAAACGCGTTATTGTTCTACGGTAAGCCTAGTGACGTAAGCAGAGTTTTTCCCGTTTACGTCATGGAAAACTTTCATTCATAAATTTATTCAAACCAAAATTAATTTACAATGAGACATTTTATGTATCGAAATAACGGTCGAACTCGAGTTTTTCCGATGTGGCCAATGAGCTGAAAATTTTTTTCTTAATAATATGCAGATACGTTGAAATTTTAACGAAAATCGTTAGAGCCGTTTTTGAAATAGTATATATATATATATATATGGCCAATGAGTTCAGATTTTTTTTCTCACTAATACGCACATACCTTGAAATTTTAAAGAAAATCGTTAGAGCCGTTTTCGAAATAAAATTTATAAATAAATAAATAAATATATATATATATACAAGAATTGCTCGCTTAAGAGTATAGGATATATATATATATATTAACTATATATATATATATATATGTACATATAATTAATCTTTATTACATTCTGACCTTTCATTCTTTCGGAAGACGTTTATTGTGCCCTAAAATATGTTCTTCCTGGAGTTAGTGGAAAATTGTCGACTCCCCGCCCTATCTAAGGCATATTCTGAGGTATCTACAGTGCATTATCATGCTATTAAAAGGTTTTTATTCAAAAACCAATGTCCTATTCTTACTGACTTGGATGCTCTCACGCATTGTGCGGCCAGCTGTTTCTACAAAAATCTGTCGCTTGCAATGTCTGAAGTCTCTTCCCACCTGCTCCGAGGACCTCCATGAAGTGTTGCGCCATGTTGTCCTCGCTACTTTTGTATGCGTATTCATTTTGTGGTAGAAAACGTCCCGCAAACCTCTTGCGACGCCCTGTCACAACCTTATTATATATATATAAGGGGTCAACTCCAATTTGGCATATGATTTTCTTGATTGAGACCTGATCTCTATAACTGGCTTGGAATTTGGGATTGTCGTTAGCATTTTTTTAAATGTTTTGTTTTATAGAAGAGGGGGATTTAACTGCAACCCCCCCCCCCCGGTAGTTTTTTTTAAACTCAAGCTGAGGCAAGTGATGGTTTAGTATTAAATCTCACCTAAAATAAACAAAATCAAAGCGAAAAAATCAGTCACTAAATTATGACACCCCCCTGCCTACGCCCACGTTTCTCAGTCATTATATTTCTGTTTAAATGTAGTCTTTGGGAGAACCATCACACACGACATTAATTTTGAAACTAACATTAATACTTCGTCGGTTGTTGGAAAAAAAAGAATTTGCAGTTGGATTGCTTCAAATTATCTGCTACATAAAGGAGGAGAAATGAAAAAAAAATTATTGATACTAATACATTATAGATATTATCTTGTTGTTTTGGGCTAATCGTAACACGGCAGCACATCATTGAAAAATGAATATAAGAATGAACCTCTTTTTTTAATTCTTAAATAGTGATTCCGGTATCTTGTGATTTCTCACCTGATATTGAGGTATTGTTTTTTAACATAATGTAATTCGTTATGATGCTTTTTTTTTTTTTTAAAGAGCCTTTTCGATAAAACTTTGTGTTACAGCGTTATGCTTTTGGTAAAGAAAATATTTAATCGGTCACAACTTTGTCAATAGTTAAAAGATACTCATGTTATTCTTCACTGCTGCCTGTATCTGTAGACGGATGCTATTGTTTTCCAATCCTGAAGAATACCGTATTGCAATTTCCAAATTTATTTTCACCACTCCTTAAAATTAAGTGCCAAATTTCTGTTTCATTTCTATAATAATCATGGGCGTAGTAAGTTTTTTTTTTCCGGGCGGGGGGGGGGATTTTTTTCTCTCCCCCCCCCCTCCGCGAAAAAAAATATCTGCCTGGATGTATGTGTGTTTACATATTTAATCTCTATTACAGTCGTCCCTTATTCTTTCGGAAGACATTTATTGTGCCATAGAACAGGCTCTTACTGGACTGTCTACCTACTCTTGTCAGTTAGGGGATCTGGGGGAGCGCTTAGAGCTCTCCCAGCTTGGGGCGAAGCCCCGCCGCCTAGCACTATTTCTATTATTGAAAGCCAACGAAATGCATATTCTGAGGTACCTAGACTGCATTATCTTGCTAATAAAAATGTTATTTCAAATACATAATGTGCTATTCTTACTGATCTTTTTTTTCTTACTGACTTAGACCCTCCCGCGACGTTCGGCGCATTTGCCAGCAATCACTAAAATTTGTCACTGGCAATGTCCGAAGCCTCTTCCCAACTGCTCCGAGGACCTCCATGAAAGGGTGGCGCCAAGTTGTACTAGAATGTCATCGCAACTCTTCTTAAGCGTAATTCATTTTGTGGGAGAACATGTCCCGCAAATATCACGGGACTCTCTTTCACAACCTTACTAATGGGTCGACTCCTAGTTCGGCAAAGGATTTTCTTGATTTAGACACGATCTCTATAACTGACTTCTAAAATCCTTCTTAGCCATCTTTGTTGAGCCACATTTAGTGCTTTTCAATTTCGGAAGATGACTATTCATTGCACTTTATTAATGAAGCCCAGCCCAAAACCTTATTTTAAACACTAACCGCCTGGTAGGGGGTTTTAAACTCAAAATCCCATGGTAGATTTTCAACTAAAAAAACCCATAAGCTGTGCTGGGGCAAGTGATGGCTTAGTATTAAAATTTTAACTAAAATAAACAAAATGAAAGCAAAAAATCAGTTACTAAAATGCGACCCCTCCTACCGGCAGGGGGATTTAATTTCGGGGTCACCCCCCACCCGCTGGCTATGCCCATGATGATAATTATAATAAGGCTTGTCTTCCGAGTCCGAAGATTAGTGAGGAATGCAGTATTTCCTGTGGAGGCAATACAGTAATTAGCCCATACAGTTCATTTCTAGTTCATTGGTTGAAAATAGTCGACAATATCATGCTTATTATTAAGTGACTAAATAATTCCAGTTAGTGAGCATCTTATATAACCATTATTTGACAACTAGTACACTTTTTCCTTTTGCTCTGGACAATTTTCTTTGTAAATTTTGTGAAATTGGCACATGCCAAGGAGAAATATCCCCTAAAATAATGAAGTCTATATCATTCGGTTGACCCATTGTAACATTTCCTTCATCTTGTGTCACGATACTGTGACGCCGGGGATTGTAATATTTGTAATAATATTGACGATGTCGATCTAGGATTCAACTGAGTAATGATTTGACTATAAAATACAGGAACCTTTATTTAAATCCAACATAAGTACAGCTATGTACAAATAAATATTAATAAAACTTGTAGTTGATAAAATGCATACTTCTTATGTAAAAATATTAGATCTACAAATGCGACTAACTCCTAGCTGATTCCAAGTTCAACTCAGTAGACCTACGCTTTTTGCCCGCCTTTCGAAAATGTCCCTTTATTCAAACTAACCAATCAGATTTGAATCTAGACGTGTGCAAAGCACGTGGCTGAAATTCCTGAAACAAACTAAAAATAGCTTCCGGGTTATTCCCGAGGTACTGTTAAAAACCTAGATTTCATATTTGTATAAGTGTTCTTACTAAATTATGAAATACATAGATAAACATAGAATTGCATATGTGACATCTTGAATAGATCTTCTTTTACAGGATCATCCTCTGAAATTACACAATCTTCTTTAGAAATCTCAATTGGCACTACTAACATCTCAATTCTGCGGTGCCCCTTCTGGTTTAAATAACGGTTGTAAATGATCACTGTAATGTATTCTTCTTGCTGTGTTTGTAGATTACTGTAGTTGAAGTATTTCTAAGTTTTCTTCTGGATACTAGATGCTTGGGTATAGTTGTATCGATGAAATTATTATGTGCGAGTTCACAGTGAACATCACAAGAACAAGAACGAACAACGACAATAGGTTGTTCAAGATTTTTTTAATAAGAAAGAAAATTACTAGTTACGATTATCGAAAATCACTGTTAGTGGTCCTCGAAAGGGGAAAATCCGCTATTAGGTTTGTTAGACCTATTTGTGAGCTGGCGCTCCTAAATCTGCCCTTGTATATTTTTATTTTTGGTTTATATATGCTAGTGCTGAGCGTTAGCTCTTTAATTTTAAAAGTTAGAGTGCGCACAGCGATGTCTCTTCCATTTCCTGTGTGGGCCCCCCTCTAGTAGGTGGTTGGCTAGCGGTCTGTATGACCGTTACTAAAAGTTTTTTTTTTTGGGGGGTATTCTGTGTGGACTGCCTGCAATAATTACTGTCTGTTAATAAGCCATCTGCTGTTTAAGCTGCTGTAGTTAGACTATTTGTTGTTGTGTTGCTACTATAGATCTAGAACTAGTTTGGTTATTATTGCTGCCTATTAGTTTTGTTAGTAAGGGCAAGGCTTGTTGTAAATTTAGTGTTTGTAGTTGTAGAGTTTATTGTTGGGTGTAGTGTAAGTATAGGTCTAAGTTTAGTAGTTGTGGTTTGGTTCTTAGTCTAGTTACTATTTAGCATAGTTAATGGTGTTTAGTTAGAGAGTTATCGGTTAGATTGGGTTTTGTTTTGGTTAGTTGTTTCGGTTTAGCTGATTAGTATTAGTTTGTGGGGATTTAATCTTAGATTTTAGTGTATATATGTTTTACTATTGGTTTATTTTTATGTAAATAAAGTTTTTGTTTTGTTTTATTTAATACCAAAGTAAAGTTTCGTTGGTGTTTTCCTTTTGTTTAGTTTAGGTTAGTTAGCTTGGTATAATTATTTAGTTACTTACACAAATTTAGAGAGAGAGAGAGAGAGTTTCCTCCATATGTATGTACCCTCGTTAGCTCTCTCTCTCTCGCGTAATAAAGAGATTTTAACTCTCTCTCTCCGTCATTATTTTTCAAAAATTTGAAGGAATTCTTCATTTAACTCATTACTTTTTCACTCCGCTGTTATGATTGGGCTTCAATAACTTTGTTGTCTGTTATCAGAAAATGTTGTATTTGGTGTAGAATTAAAGGGAAATGCATACTGTTTTTATATAACACAAAGTCAAGCACATAAAATTAAACATTAATTTAATTTAATCAGATGGAATCAACGATTTTATCGTCGATTAGGAGAGAAAGAGTTAAGTCTAGGGCCTAACTATATGATAGGCCTTGTCGTGCGGTTAGCGTGCTGAAATGATTATCTCGACGCTCCCGGGTAATGTGTCTGCTTGTTTTACATGTTTCGAATGTTCATTCAGAGTTGAAGATAGATTACTTCCTAGTCCAAACCTTCCGCAGGAGGGGGATGGGAGCATGCAGGGTTTGAACCATGGACCAACGATAAATCCGAACTACAGTCTAGTGCGCAAACGTCAAGATTAGGCAGGTTTATACCCTGCTCGCTGCCATCCTCCGTCGTCCAGCGAGAAGTTAATTATTTTCAACTTAGAAGGAACATCCGAAACATGTAAAACAAAAACAAACATATTTACAACTGCAAAAGAATCTTTGAAACATTATACTTTTGTCCATCAAAATTAAATCACGTCATGACTATTTCTTGCGAATAGGCGGATCCGACAGGTATCTGACTCCGACGGGGGCCGCCTCTTAGTAAGCTTTTTTCTATATATTTCAGGAGATTTGTATGAGTTTTCAAAAGATTTTAATAATTTCGGAGATTTCCAGGACCTTTTCGTATATTTAGCAATTTCAAGAGATTTCCAGGAGCTCATGGTAAATCAGGAGGCCGCGGGAAATCTGTTTTAAGTTATAAAATGGTTTAATTTAATATTTTACACATAGAATTCGCGGGTCCTATGAAAGTGCTGTCACATAGGTAGCAGTGGCCTAAGGCCGGCCCTGCAAAATGGCGGCGTATGCTACGCGTTGGTCGACTAGTGTTACTATAAAGTGAGTCACTTGTAGTGTGAACCAAATGTCATAAACCAGTTGTTTGTTAACTAGTTGTAGGACAATCACAATGTTGGGTGAACGAATCGTCTGGTTAACAGTCCAATAGTCTTGAACGATTTGTCGTGGAACCGAGTAAAGCATATAAGAACAATGTATTCTTCCCATCAGGTATTTTTTTAGTCATTGGCATACCTTTCCTTTTCCTCTTTCCTACTGTCTGCTTTAGCAAAAATATACATTTTGTGTATCACCCCTAGTTGGTGTCACTCGGTGCGGTCCGAGAGTCCCAGTGATGCCACTGACCCAGTAATCGATGTACCCATAAGAGCAAATGCTATATGGGCATTTGGGCAAATGCCCGGTGGGCCGGTACCAAAATAGGCCGGTTGGGCCACCGAAATGGTCGGTTGATGCTACTTTGCCACTGTGACAAGGTATATTAAGATTTGGCATTTATGGGTGTCTAGGGGGTTTTAAGATTTGAGAACCTACACTTGCACATAGAATCTACGGGGACATAGATTAAAATGCAGGCAACAAATACTGAGAAGTAAAATTATGTACAGTTAATTATAAAAATAGGAAGATAATTAAAAAGTGAAATGCTGTACAGTAGCTAGGATGGGATCTAGCATATTTACATATATAAGTCTATCATCGTTAGATATGTGAGAACCAAGTTGTCTGAGTATCATTAGGCTGGTTGCTTAGTCCGGTGCTGCACTAATGAGACGGGTGTGGCTGATGCTGACGCTGTCTGCTGGTGGGCTGGCGTAGTAGATCCAGTCGCCAGATGCAGCCCAACGGTTCGTAGCTGCCGAACTTAGCTGCGGCTACTGTCCGTCGAGCCAGTGACGAGTCTGTAGTTAGTGTTTGTTGATTGGACACTTGTGAAGAAAAGGTAAGGCTGGTATCTGCAGATCTGGTGCCAACAAATTTGGTATCAGCGTTTGGTTGATAAGTCGCTTAGTGGTGACTATGTATAAATAAAAGCTGCAACGACATGATGTATATAAAGGTTTAGTTATAATGATGACACTGGGAGGTAGATGCCTTTCCGTGAAGGACATCTTCAGAATGATTTAGAGAAACTATAACTAGTTTCATCAATATCAAAAGGGAGCTAATAAATAGATATCGTATCCCATCAGGGGAAATAACAATAATAATAATGGGGAACCCCACAAAGGTAAATAATAAACAGTAATAAGTAATGTACACCAGTCATAGTGAGATCATTACGTATCGCTTAGATAAACGAGATGAAATGGGAAGGGGAGATCAAATACTAATACTCGCCCATGCTTTCACATAAGTAAACATAGTATAAGTAAATAATCATGATTTTACCTAAGTAATTTATCATAGCTGTTAAAATTGAATACATAAATCATTACGGGATTCCTTACAAAAGGGTGAGAGTAAATACATACTTAGTAATATGACATGTTACTGAAATATTATGATAATTCCCTGCCAAGCAATTAAACATTGATAGGCCTAATATTCTAAGGGCTCGTGCTGAGCGATAATTTATCTGTGATAAATTAATAATAACTAAAGGGCTAAATACACGTAGTAAGTAACGTTTATATATATATATATACATATAT
>JADKLZ010000130.1:6570047-6583070 GCA_021533235.1 Biomphalaria straminea | reverse complement strand
ATTTTTTTTTTTACTTTAAAAAGATTTTAATAATGTCCGGAAATTTCCAGGACTTTTTCGACCGGCGGCATAGCATTTAATAACATTTCAGGAGATTTCCAGGGGGCTCCTGGTCAATCAAGAGGCCGCGGGAAATCTGTTGTTTTATAAAATGGTTCAATTTAATAATTTATACACCTAAAAATTAGCACGGGTCCAAAGAAAGTGCGATACCAATATGCTATTGTGTTTGTAATTGCAGATTGTGTTTAACCATATGCCAAAGACTTATTTCCCTTACAGCTTGATGGTTAACAGCGTTATAAATGACTATATTTGTGTTTGATTTCTTTTAAAGCAATAGCTTAACAGACAAATAATTATAGGGATGTTAAATCGACAGGATGGCGCGGGGAATCTGTTGTAAGTAATCAAATGGCTTAATTTAATAATTTTTACACTTTACATTAGAGCGGGTCCTATAAAATTGCGTGTCCTATGAAATGCGGGCCCCACTGCGGTCGCCGGCCCTGGTAAATAGCGGCGTATGCTATGCCGCCGGTCAACTAGTACGAAATATAAGAAAAACTCCTGAAAATCTCCGAAAAATTTTAAAATATTTTGAAAACTCATACAAATCTCATGAAATATTTAGATAAAAAATTGTCATTCAATATGGAAAACGCCAATCCTACGCGCGATAAAAAAAGAACTGAATATGCAATTCCAGTTGTTGAATCTGGTGAAAAAAGTTTCTCGCGCCTCAAACTAATAAAGAATTACTTGAGGTCAACAATGCTCGTAGATAGAATGAAACATTTGGTAATTCTTGCTATTGAGCGTGACGTATGTAGGAAAGAGAATTTTTATGATATACACTCAAGGCTCGTACATAATTCTTTTCGTTCTTTTCGTAGTAAAGAATGAATCAAATGCAAAAAAAAAAACGAATTTATTTTCTAATACAAACTCTTAATTTTCACTTGTTATCCGTATCACTACCCAAACTTGGCCCCGCCCAATCCGTTTCGCATAGAGCCACACAACGGTTGAGTCCGGCCCTGCTATTTAGTGATGTGTGAATAGAGAGATTACTTGTTTTCCTCCTCACCGTCCCTTTTTGCTCCACTAAAACAACGTTAGGTAGAAATAAAAAAAAAGGAGTGATGATGTTTCTGGGTCACAACGGTCCGGCCCTGCTATTTTGTGACGGGTGAATACTACTTGTTCTCCCCCACCTTTTTCGTAAGGTAAATCTAATCCATCTGAATTTCAGAAATAAAAGAGTGATCTTTCTTTAGCCATGAAGAAAATTATAGATAGAAAATATTCTCAGTTTATTGGTTATCTGTATCTTTACTGCAGCCTTTATCAAACTTTAGGCTAAGTCCTCCCTAAAGGAGTTCCTCTCATGGGAGGGGGGCGCAACGTCCTGCAAAAAGGGGTGTTATCGATTGTGTATGTGCCTGATTCCTAGGCGACAGTGAGTAGAGGTTATGTGATCGATTGGTTGTTCTTCAGCGATGATGATGAAATTAGCGTAATGCAAGTGTGAAACGGTAGAAGATCTTGAGTCATGAGAAAGTAAAGACGTGTTTTTTTTTTTTTCGTTTTTTTTTTCTGTAAGTTACATTTTGTTTCAACATCAGTATTTAATCTATTAGATTTAAATCTAATCTCAAGCTAAATCTATGAATATTGTAATAAGAGTCGTAATGACCTTTATTCAAGCTTATTAAGCTTTTTTATTTACAAAAATTAAACGCCTACATAGTTTCACAATTGTTATAGCTGTATAGAGCTACAAGCCCAAAACAGACGATAAGAAAATAGGCGGGGGCAAAAAAATATCTAATTTTTATTGCAGTTATAAATCCATTTCTGTATACTAGGAAAAAATCAATATATAATGTAACGAGTTTAGGTGACCTTATCGATAGTTCTAGACGCGAGGTCAAGTCAGTGCGCTGTCCAGCGTAAACAAGTTAATTTTAGAATAGCCAATGGCTGCCTGGTCTAGCGGTTTGCACGCTGGACTGTCGTTTCGATTTATCGATGGTCCCGGGTTCAAACCCTGCCCGCTCCCATCCCCCGTCGTCCTGCGGGAGGTTTGGACTAGGAAATAACTATCTTCAACTCTGAAGGAATTTCCGAAACATGTAAAACATTTTACAAACATAGAAAGGGGTTAAGGGAAAAAATTACACACGTCATCTTCCAGAAGGTCAAAGTTACTAAAATAGTTATCAGGGAACATTCTATGCTTCTGGAAGATACGATTTGAAAAAGTATAAATAAAAGGGAAAAGAGTTAGTCGGGGTCCTCGCACAGTAAGGGTATTTGTAGAGTGAGTGTCCTCGCATATTAGTAGTTTTATGTAGCTATGGTCCGTTGTTCTATCTTCTCTTTATAAAGATATAATAGTAGAAGTCTGTTATTAAGAAGTTGCTTATATAAGTGAAGTTTTATTTATATTAAAGTAGAGATTGAGAAAGTGTTTGTTCAAGAAAGTAGAAGCTGTATTAAAGTTGTTTTTGTGTAGACAAAAGAGTTTCTTTCTTCATTGAATTCAAGTTATTAAGTCAATAATATTATTAACAATCCTCGGCGTGTGACAGAGAGAAAGTATCGTCACATTTAGTAAGAGACGTCGTTTCACCTTCTAATAAGACCTTGTCAAGTGTAGACGTTTTCGCGAGATGCATGTGCAACAATATGGGACAAAGTTTTTGAAGAAAACATTTCAAAACGTCTCCACTAGTGTGATTCTGGATGTTCTTGTCTTGATATGGTCGAATTTCTTCCGACTATTGCACTTCATTATAGTGACGACTTTTGTGTGAAAACCATGGTCAGCAAAAGAGACGATTAACTTAAGATCATGTCCATTCAGAGGCGTAGTGATGTGGGAAGGGGGGCACAATGCCAAAGGCGACACACGCAAGGGGGCCCTAAAAATGATTTTCAGGAAATTTTCAATTTTAAAAAAAAATTATTTTAAGTAACAATCATTTACACATAAAATGTGAGCCTTCCACCTCCTAGGTAGCAGACATAGGGGCGCAAAGTTGGTTTTCTTTTCTTTTTTTCAGAACAAAAACTATTGTAGATATAATCACGATTTGGGTATTAATCAAGTCAAAATAATAATTAAAAAAATAATTACATGAAGTGAAGTCATTTCATCTACTTATTAAGAATTTAATTTTAGTACTGTTTTCGTCTGCAACAGATCAATTCATAAAGATCTTTGAGTGACGAGCAATCGGTCAGTTGACACTTTTGTTTAACAATTAGACACGCCACATCTTTCTTATGTGGGCGCGGTGGTCAAATTGTTAAACGTTTGGTTTCCGAATCTGAGGTCTTGAGGTTCGAACCCCAGTGAAGACTAGGATTTTGAATTTCCGGATTTTTAGGGCGCCCTTGAGTACACCCAACTCTAGTGAGTAACTTACTTAAGTTGGGGAAAGTAAAGGCGGTTGATCGTTGTGCTGGCCACATAACACCCTGTCCGTTAACCGTTGGCCAAAGAAACAGATGACCTTAACATCATATGCCCCATAGATCGCAAGGGGACACTTTACTACTTACTTTACTTACATCTTTCTGAACACCAGAATGATCTTTCGATCCAGCTCATTACGAACGTATATGCTCAAATACTCAAATGTTTAAAAGCTTCACTTCGACTCTGGCGCGCTTTTCTTTCTCATAGTAACGTCTTGTATAGGCCAAAACATAATGAATTTCGGGCGCTTACAATGCAGGAAAAAGCTTGATCCCAATACTTACAGACCTATTCGCTGGATAAGACTTACTTAGACTTAGGTCCTCCCGCGCTGTTAGGCGCACTTGGGCGGCAAGCTGTCTCTATAAAGATCTGTCATTGGCAGTATATGCAGCCTCCTCCCAACTGATGTCCACTGTTCTGAGTTCCTCCATGAAGGTATGACGCCAAGTTATGCGAGGACGTTTTTGTTTGCGTTTTCCTCGTATTGGTCTTCATGTCATCGCAATTCTTGGTATGCGTAGTTCATTTTGTCGTAGAATATGTCCCGCAAACCTCATGCGACGTTCTGTCACAACCTCACTAAGTGTTCGACTCCCAATTCGGCATAGGATTTCCTTGTTTGAGACTCGATCTGTGTAACTGACTCTCAGAATCCGTCTCAGTCATTTTTGTTGAGCCACATTAAGTCTCTTCTCAATTTCGACACATGACTTCCATGTCTCACATGCAAATGTTGCAGTTGGAATGACGATTGTGTTGAGAAGGTGTATTTTTGTCTCGAGTCCAATGGCTTGTTTGTCCAAATAGGCTGCAGCCTTTGGAAAATGCTCCCTGCCTTTCCTATTTGGCACAGCGTCCCGAGACGACGTTAAACTGCGCTCCTCTTTCCTTAGCACTTTTGGAGCTCAAAAGTGCCCTACTTCTTTTCTATCATTTTGTCTGCCTCCTCTTACTCTCAGTCTGCCTTCTAAAACCTCACAATGTCCTGGACCAGTCCGTTTGCCGTGGACTGCGACAGGTAAGGGGGGATAAAGAGATCCTGGTGTTTGAGTGGGTGACTATCTGAGGATGGACCACCGCAACACAATACTTTGGCTCAGAGTTCCTCTAGACCTGAGGCCCAGATGGCCCGCTCTGGGTCAACCGGCTGGTCATGCCGAGCTACCAGCATAAGGTTCTCGACCTACGCTGGAGGGCGGTGGCTAGAGGGTCAATCAGCCAGCTACTGTATCGGACACATGTCCTATGCAGCATCTGACTGAGTATAGCACCTGTGTAGCCCTGGCGGGCTCATTCTGGACATCCGAGTGGCCCGTCCCCTTGTTGGACTTCATGGCGGGTGGGGAGCACAGGTGCCGAATAATCTCTTTTTTTTTTCTATGGATAAAAAAACCCAAAAAACATTACTTGCCACAGACTCATGTCTTGGCAAGAAACGTCGCATTGAGACGAGAGAGGAGGAGGCCACAAAAAGCTGTCCTACCTGGCCATCATTTCTGGTGGTCAGGTGCACAGAGGAGGGAATGGCCTGACAAAACTGAGCCCTTTCTTCATTTACAATGGACTCAAGTCGGTAGTGGGAGAGCCCAAGAGTGTATCTAAGCTACACAAAACGATGGAACTACTCGTAGAAGTAGATAACAAGGTACACTCTGATGGGCTTTTAAAATGCAGAAGAATCTGTGATCTCCAAGTGGAAGTCATGCAACACAAGAGTCTGAACACCAGCAGAGATGTAATCAGCTCTAGGGACCTACTGGAATGTTCCGAGAAGGAAATAGTGGAGGGTATTGAAGGATTCACCCATGCCCGGCGCATTACAAGGCGCAGGGATGGTGAGGAGGTCAAGACCGCCACTATTATCCTCACATTCGGAACTACGACACCGCAAGAGTACGTGAAAGCAGGATACCTACGAGTTCCAGTGAGGCCCTACATTCCTAAACCTATGAGGTGCTTCAAGTGCCAGTGTTATGGACACGGCGCGGCAGTCTGCAAGAGGAACACTGTGTGTGCTAGATGTGCCGGAGAGGGTCATGCGGACAAGGGCTGCACAGCCCAGTTCAAATGCCCGAACTGTCACGCTGGCCACTCAGCCTACTCCAAGGACTGCCCTGTCCTGTGTGGAAACAGGAGGTTGTCGTGCAGGGGTACAAGGCAAGAAATCAGCAAGGCGAAATCAGCTGCGTTGGCCCTACCCAATGGCCAATTCGGCTTGGCAAAGACGTACGCCCAGGCTGCACCTAAGATAGGAAGATCCATAGCCACACAGACGGACACATTGACCCCACCCCCTCCTCCTCCTCCAACCTCTACTGAATCAGAGGTTCACAAACTCCCTAAGGGGAGAACTCAAAACGGAGAGTATGCCCGAGGTGAGGGAGGAGGAAGTAGCCTCCGCTCTAACCAGAGGGATCTCTCCTCTCCAGAGAGAAAGACTCCCCCCAGGAGAGGGGTGTCCTCCTCTCCAACCAAGCAGGAGCCAAAAAAAGTCACAGGAATAAAGGGAAACCCCTCCGGGGGCCTCCCGAAGCCTAATAGCTCCAAGTAGGTCATGGATTCCAGAATTGTACAGTGGAACTGTAGAGGCCTTAAGGCCAATTACGAAGAAATGCAGCTACTGGTGGACTCTGAGAATCCTGTAGCTATCTGCTTACAGAAAACATTTCTGAAAGACAGCATCAGTTTCCGAAGCAGCAGGAATGTTGAGTATGCAGAGAGAGCATCAGGTGGAGTCTGTATCCTTGTGAAGGACAACATCCCACATGAGAGGGTAGAACTACAGACAACACTACAGGCAGTAGCAGCTAGGATAACCTTACACAAGTTTATCACTTGCTGCAGCCTGTATCTACCCCAGGCGCTCCATTGGACCCAGCAAGCATGGAGGACCTGTTGAGGCAGCTCCCTCGGCCATATATAATCCTTGGGGATTTCAATGCCCATAACACAATGTGGGGATCCAAAAAAAATGACATAAGAGGTCGTATGCTGGAGGATATCTTCCTCCAACATGATTAATACATACTCAATGATGCATCACCGACCTACTTGCACCCAGGAACTGGATCCCTCACTTGAATTGACCTCACAGTATGTGTCCCCGGACTTTTGGACGATTTTGGAATTCCTGGAGAAGCTTTGTCGGCAGTCTGGATGCCAAAACTTCTGCTAGAGCGGTCTGGAAGGCAGTAAGGCGAATCAAATGGAAAGAATCAAGGGAAAAACCAAGGACGAACTGTTACGTCCCCCAGAGAAATAGCTGACTGCCTTGCATCCTCAATAGCAGAAAAATCATCCACTGCACACTACACGCCAGAGTTCCAAAAAGTCAAAACCAGGGAGGAAAGACATCCCATTGACTTCAGGTCAGATAACAAAGAGGACTACAACAAACCGTTCTCGCTTGAGGAACTGAGGGACTCGCTGGACTAGTCACATGACACAGCGCCTGGAGAAAATGAAATCCATTACCTCTATGGCCACCGTCAGTCGCGAAGCGACTATGGATCATCTCATTTCCATGAGATGAATGCCTGGGCATAAGCTGTGGTCGGAACGATGTCGCCCACACATCAGTTCCCCCCTCTCCACGCAGCTGATGTATCCAAAGGAACGGCAGTGCCGATACAGTTTGGGGTCAGCAGCGTCGCAGATTCTGCCAGGGTGTAGCACTGGGTGCTGCAAACTGCCTTAGGGTCGCCAGCTCCTGATTTTTCCTCAGGGTTGACTCCCGAAGCCTTTCCCTTGATTGGGTATAACTGCAAGGCAGCAGAGGTTTGAATTCAGAGTTTTCCTTCTCCTAGGCGGGTAGCCAGCCATGGCTAACGAGCCCCTCCTGCCCGAAGCTTACTGGTTAAGGCGCCAGTTACTCGCCTGTGCCCCTTCTCCTTTTAGTAAGAACAGTTCCGCCGGACTCAATATCTGAGCCACACGTGAAGGCCGGGAGTTGGACTGGTTGTCAGAGGCTATTTGAGACGCATGCCATTAGGAAGCATTTTATAGGTAGTGGAGTGCTTACACCCATTACCACTTCCGGCAATGACAACCATTACCAGTTCCTCAAGTTATAACGATACCTAAACCGGGAAGAGACGGCTCTGGCCCAGATAACTATCGTCCAATAGCACTAACAAGCTGCATCTGCAAAACCATGGAAAGAATGATAAACAGTAGGCTGCTCTGGTACCTGGAAAGGAATAAAGTGATCTCCAATAAGTTGAAGTTGATTATAGAAATCATCTTTGATGGTATCTTCTGTAGGGGCATATACTTGGATGATAGTGATTTTAATTTGGTTTGTTTGGAATCGAGCTGTAATGATGCGATCGCTGACTGGCATCCAAGCAATTAGTGCTGAAGCTGCTTTTTTAGACATGATGATTCCTACACCACCAATGTGTTCCTTATCGTGTCCTGAGTATATTATGGTTTTGCCATCATTAACTGTTTGCCCACTTGATGTCCACCGCATCTCGCAGATTCCAAGGATGTCCAGCCGGTAAGAGTCCAACACTCTTAGAAGTTTGGGCCAGTTTGCCGCATTGATTTAGGGTTCTTACGTTCCATGTGCCTATAAGAGTAGGCTTCTTTGCATTGAAGGGCTTCCCGTGTATCGGGTATTGGACCTACAGTTGGGTTTGGTCCAACACCGTCATCGGGGTTTGGCCGCCCTCGCCTCATGTATGGTTTTCCTTATGTTTCAAGTTTGCCGTTTCTGTAGCAATAGTGTTTTTTACAGGGTGGGGTCGCTAGCCCCACGCCAAACCCTCCTCCTTTTTCACCCGGGCCTGGGACCGGCAGATAGCGGATAAGGGGGAGGTGTAGATGTATATTTTGAAAAAAATGTTACAATGATTGGATCTTATTTAGATACAGTAACTCCTAGGCAGTTTAAACATTAATTTAGCACCAATAAATGTGTGTGTACTTAATTAATATGTATTACATTCCGACCCCTCACTCTTTCAGGATATGAATTAATAGTTTCTTGCTGGAGTTAGTGGAAAGACAAACACCAGCCCTTGACAAGTAGGGAGTCTGGGAGATGGCTCCTTCAGAGGGTTTACGGGTGGAGCCCAGATAGTGAGCACTATTTCCGATATTTAAAACAAACAAAAACAAGGTTACAAAGACAAACTCAAAATTGGTCCACCCAGGCAGATAAATATCGGTAATAAATTCTATCAGAAGTGGTTCACACGGGCAGCTAAAATGGCAGGTTTCAATATTTTCAGAAAGAATATCATAATGAAACTCCATCAAAGGCAAATGAGAAGAGAAAGAAAAGTTGACATATTCTGAGTGGTAACCCAAAGGTCCAGCAAATTTAACAAAATTAAGCTTCGAATTTGTGTTTCAAAAGGATTTTTACATAAATTCGTTCTTTGTATCTGCGAGTATAAAAATCCTGTTGAACATACTTTCATTAGACATTACCGAAAGGTTAGGCCTACACATCTCTCTATTCATAGATTGACCTTGATTCTAGATCTAGGCATTCTAGGTCTAAAACTGTAATTCAACTAAAAGATGATATAACTTCTCTTCGCAAAGATAGTTTTAAGCTTTAACACATAAATATACTAATTATAGTCCATTCATTTCACATTTTAATCAAATTAACATTGAAATTTGTTTTTTAACGCATTTTACATGATTGCAACTATTACCTAATATCGCGTAAATTAAGGTCAAGTTTCTATTTATAGCTCAATTCATGATTTCTTTTTTAACGTGAATTCACGCATTCGTTTTACTTTAAACATTATTATGTTCTTTAATTATTTCTAATGCACTATATCACTGACTACATCAGCAATACGCAAATTAAGACCCGCGGGCAGCGGGTAATATCTGTCTAGTATCTAATATATAAAAGGATAAGTAAGGCGTATGTATGTGTGTATGTATGAGCCGAATGGAAATCAAAATCGCTTGACCAATGTTGATAAAACTTGGCAGAAATGTTCCTTGCGTACTAACGTAGGCCGTAGTGTATATATTGTAGTCCTAAAAAAAACTTAAGACCCAAAAAAAAAAATAAAGTTGACCAACTCTATTATAACTAGATCTATACTATTTTATGGATCTAGGCTTTGTTTTAAATGTTGACATGAGAAAAAGATCGAAATGATTTAGATCTAGATCTAATTTTAAGAAATACACTTTGCACTTATAGGTTTTTACTTTGACGCATGAAAATACAAAATATAGTCTAATGATTTTATTATTTAACAAAATTAAGCTTCAAATTTGTGTTTCAAAAGGCTTTTTACATAAGATCGTTCTTTATATCAGCAAGCGTAGATATCCTTACGCACATTCGTTCATTAGACATTTCACGGAATGTTACGCATCGCTCTATTCCTAGCACAGCGAACGTGAAATGAGGTCACGTCCATTCATTTCATATTTTAATAAAATTAACATTGAAATTTGTTTTTCGAAAGCATTTTTCATGCGTTCGTTCGCGAAGCCGTGTTTAGATATATTCTAATAGTTTCATTCATATCGTACATCTAATTAAAAAGGTCACGCAATGAACTCTATCCAAGCCAATATTTAATTCTTTAACACATGAACATACAAAATTAAGTCTATTTATTTCTAATTTTAATTAAATATATGTAGGCCTACAATCAAATGTTTTTATTTGAAAATGTGGACTTAAGTCGATCAGCTATTTTGAAAGCTTTATTCATACTATTTTACATTTACGCATTCCTTAACTTATAACATTATTATTTCGTTTAATTGTTTACATAACTCTCTCAGCTCTCAGTGATATCAGTATAAAGGCCGCTGGCCGCGGGTAAAATATGTCTAGTACTACAATAAATTTACGTTTTTGATTTCGAGTTTCGATTTATTTAGTGGTTACTGTTTTACTATTGCATACCAAGTATTAGAGTTTAGAAAAACCCAGTTTCTTTTCTTGTGCAATACTACATAGGTCACAGCTGGGACTGCACAGCCACGGGAAACACTGTATTCCTCACTAATCTTCGAACTCGAAGACAAGCCTATTACTACATATCATTTCTCTGTTAGTATGTCCTATATTTAGATCAATAATCTAATTCTAGTCTAGATCCATATATAAAACTCGAATAGATCAAGTAATAGTATAGATTCTATCCTATGCTATTCCTATAGTCATTTTTTTTATTATAATAAAGTATAGATATTAATAAAAACTAAAGTTGATTAATTATTAGATTATTATATATAGACATAGGACATAGATCTAATAATTTAGGCTACCGTAATACATTTACCATAAAGCCATAATCTATACTTCACTTAATGTACTTAACTACATCTATAGATCTATCTATAATTTAGTCAATCTAGATCTATACAATAATCATTATAATACTTCTACTTATTTAGTAAATTAGTACTTAGACTTAGATCTATTATAGTTTATAATAGATTTACTTTTCAATGCCTAGACCTAATAAAAAAATTGCTAATGATTTCTAATGACTTTTTTTTATAGTAATAGGCCTACTAGATCTAGGTCTAGACTTGAATCTAGTCTAAAATAATGACTGTCTAAGACTCGAGAATGACTGATCTCTTAAATCTCTGCTGGCGAACTTCAAAAGTCCCTGAGGACTGGCAAAAAGGAGTCATTGTAAAGCTTCCAAAAAAGGGCAACCTGGCAGATTGCAACAACTGGAGGGGAATTACTCTCCTCTCTGTCCCGGGCAAAGTTTTTAGCACTGTTTTGTTGAGACGGCTTCAACAGTCTGTAGATGAGAGGCTCAGAGAAGAACAAGCAGGATTCCGAAGATGCAGATCTTGTGCAGAGCAGATTTTCGTTCTACGAAATATCATAGAACAAAGTTTTGAGTACCAACAACGGCTAACGATCAGTTTCGTAGACTTTAAGAAAGCATTTGATAGTGTCCACCGAGAATCACTATGGAAAATAGCTAGAGAATACGGCATCCCAGAAAAATTTGTCCAGATTCTACGACACCTATACAGTCAGTCTAGCTGCTGCATTAAAACAGAAGAAGGAACAACAGAGTTTT
Organism: Biomphalaria straminea; assembly: GCA_021533235.1. Classification (NCBI taxonomy): domain Eukaryota; kingdom Metazoa; phylum Mollusca; class Gastropoda; family Planorbidae; genus Biomphalaria; species Biomphalaria straminea. Next base: position 6,571,532 of record JADKLZ010000130.1, on the reverse strand, counting down.
TTAGCATCGAGACAGGTGTGAGACAGGGATGCATCTTATCTCCCTTCCTTTTCCTCCTAGCCATCGACTACATAATGAAGAAAGCAATGAACCAGACTGCCTTTGGTATTCCATGGTGTGAACAAAACCGAATGACGGACTTGGACTTCGCCGATGACGTTGCACTACTCGGGGCTATAAATAAAAGTATACAAGAAATGACGGAGAGCCTAGATAGAGAGGCACCCAAAATTGGCCTCCGCATAAACTTGGATAAGACAAAAATTTTGCGAGTGGGATATAAGGCAAAGGGTACCCCTGTTAGACTTGGCGAGTCAACACTTGAAGAGTTGGACAAGTTCACCTACCTTGGCAGCATCATAACAAATGATGGGGATGCATACCATGATATAGTGTGCCGAATAGGAAAGGCAGGGAGCATTTTCCAAAGGCTGCAGCCTATTTGGACAAGCCAAGCCATTGGACTCGAGACAAAAATACACCTTCTCAACACAATTGTCATTCCAACTGCTACATATGCATGTGAAACATGGAAGTCATCTGTCAAAATTGAGAAGAGACTAAATGTAGCTCAACAAAAATGGCTGAGACGGATTCTGAGAGTCAGTTACACAGATCGGGTCTCAAACAGGGAAATCCTATGCCGAACTGGGAGTCGAACACTCAGTGAGGTTGTGACAGAACGTCGCATGAGGTTTGCGGGACATGTTCTACGACAAAATGAACCACGCATACCAAGAACTGCAATGACATGGAGGCCAATACGAGGAAAACGAAAACAGGGACGTCCTCGTATAACTTGGCGTCAAACCTTCATGGAGGACCTCAGAACAGTGGACACCAGATGGGAGGAGGCTGCAGACATTGCCAATGACAGATCATTATGGAGACAGCTTGCCGCCCAATGCGCCGAACGGCGCGGGAGGACCTAAGTCTAAGTAAGTAAGACTCGAGATGATTGAGACTTTCACATACAGATGTTGTTAGTAATACGGTTAATAATGTCGGCTGAATGTCGGCGGGCAAAAAACAAGGTTAGGAGGATACTTATTAGGGAACTCTTGTATGCTGATGATGCAGCATTGTAGCTGACTCTGATATTCAGCTCCAGACCCTGGTTTACAAACTATCTGCTGCTTGCCAGAAGTTCGGCAACCTGCAACAGCAGCTGTGTATCAAGGATTGGCCTCTTTAGCCACACAAGAAGTTGCAAAGGGAAAACATCGTCTCACGAGACGTAAAATGCCACACAGAGAATGTCGTCTGAAAGTAAACTGTATTCATATATAAAATTTATTTTTTTTTTTGTACTAAACAAAAATAGGTGCCGGTACTCATGATAGATTGCCTTTCAACTACTAATAAATTAACAATTAACGTTGAAATTAACGTTGAAATACTATAAAAGTAATAATTTTTCCCGACATTGAAAAAAGATGCCGGTACAAGTATATAAGTATATATATATATATATATATATATATA
>JADKLZ010000130.1:6546424-6565298 GCA_021533235.1 Biomphalaria straminea | reverse complement strand
CGAAGATTAGTGAGGAATACAGTATTTCCCGTGGCTGTGCAGCCCCAGCTGTGACCTACATATTTTGCCACAGCTGCGCAAAGTATTACCATTGTCCACAGGTGGTCGATTTAGATTTTCTTTTCGTCCTCTACGTTCTTCCTCGGCAGCAGATTTTTATTTGGTCTTAAATGTGTAGTCCGCGGCCTTCGTGAGTGACCTCCAGCTGTCTCGTTCCGACGCCGCGTGCACACAGGTGCTCTCTTCTATGTCAGTCAAGGAAAGTTGACGTCTAATCTGGTCTTTCAAGCGTTTCCGTGGGGCGTCTATGTTACGTCGACCACCTTTTAGGTGTACCTTTTGGCATACGTTCGTCTCTTATACTGGATACGTGCCCTGTCAAGCGTAGCTGGCGGACCATAAAAGGTCTATCTTTACTGTCCATACCTGCGTTCGCAAGGACATCCCTGTTTGTAATGCGGCCCTCCCAGCGTATGTCCATGAAGGAGCTCCAGCATCTTTGGTGAAAGCTCTCAAAAAGTCTTAGCTTTTTTTATATAGTGTCCATGTCTTAGAGCCATATAGAAGGGTTGAAAGAACCACCGCCTGGTAGACATTGATTTTTATAGGCAGGCGGAGCGATTTGTTCCGCCAAACTCTCGCATGAAGGCGTCCAAAATCGCTACTGGCCCTGGCCAGACTGTTATCAATTTCCCTTGAAAGTGATGCGCCATTGACACTATGCTACCTAGATATGTGAAGTGGTCTACCACGTTAAGGGACTGTCCGTTTACTGTGATCCTTGGGGCTGAGATAGTTTCATTGGGTAACTTCTGGAACATGACTTCTATTTTCCCGAGGTTTATAGATAGACCGAAAGAGGCGGCAGCGTAGGCAAATTCGTTTACCGCATTCTGGAGGTCATTTTCATTGTGAGGTAGCAGGGCGCAATCATCGGCATAGAGAAGCTCCGTTATTACCATCTCCTTTGTTTTTGTGTGGGATAGTAGACGTCGGAGATTAAAACGCTGCCGTCACAACGAAACCGGATGTAGATGCCTTCATGCAATCGCTGCCTCACTTGACCCAGCATTACGCCAAAGAAGATAGCGAATAGATTAGGTCCAAGTACACAGCCCTGCTTCACTCCATTTTCTATTGGGAAGTGATTAGAAAGGGCACCATTGTGTCTGATCTGGCCTTTTTGTCCCACGTGAAACTGATTGAGAATGGACAGGAACGTAGATGGGCATCCCAGCCTAGCCAAAATCCTCCACAAACCATCGCGACTGACCGTGTCGAAAGCCTTTGTCAAGCCCAACCCAGGTGGGACCACGCACTTCTCCCGGCATAGAGCGATCTGTTAGCCTCTCGGTCAGGGCGACACCACCCATTTTAAATATTTCAGTGAAGTCCATCAGAGCCAGGTGCATTGTGTTTTTTAGTTTAGATATTGCTGTCTCAATTTCCTCAAGTGTCGGTGGGTCGTTGAGCTCCTCTCTTATAGTTTTCTGAAGGACATTTGCCAGCGATTCCTCCGATATGTGCCTTTTATCACCAAACAGCATACTGTAGTGTTCTGTCCAGCGATTTAGTTTGTCCCCGTTGCTGGTAAATAGGGTAGAACCATCGGATGATCTTAGCGGTGCTGTAGTCTGGTAAGTTGGGCCATAGGCACAACGAAGCGACTCATAGAAAGAGCGTGTGTCACCAATGTCAGCCTGTCTCTGCATGTTTACAGACAGCTCAAGCCACGAATTATTTTTTGATATTTGACTGCAGAGTGTGACAAGAAGTATTATAGAGAGTCCTGGCTGCGTTGTCATCAGGGTTCGCGAGAACAGAGCAATAATATTTATGATTATTAATTAACAGTTCCTTAATTGCGGTATTGTTCTCATCAAACCAGTCTCTGTTGAGTTTACTGCAGTATACATATATTGTGCGTGTGTGTACTTGCAAAAGACAAAAAATTATTCCCCCCCCCTTTAAAAAAAATGTCCGAAAAAATCCTGATTATGCCTATTTGAACTACCATTTGCCTATGCTATAATGATGTATATAATGTAACTCGTTTTTTTTTGTTAACTAGATCTTGTAAGTAAACTATATATATATATATCAATCAATTTAACGGTATTCTAAATTCTCACAAACCAAAATCCTTTATATTTGGTCAAATCTAGACTAGCTAGGTAAATATTCATTACGCCCATTCGCCAAATCGGATTGAATTATTTTCACATTCGACAAATCGACAATGGGCATCGACCAAATGTCGAAGTGTATTTTGTCTCCGACCTATCCTTTTCTTGCAGCATGTATGGTCCGCCTGCTTATGACCCTGAGACGTCAGAATGAGTTCGTGCTATCATCTCCATAGCCACCCTCATCCCTCTACGCACTAGGCATCCACCCCAGGTGAGAGCCACAACTAGAGGCTAACCTTGACAAGCCCAACCTCTTCACCTGGGAGCTTGCAATCTTCTGTTCGTTAAGTTACAAACAAAAACATTCCGCTCCAGTACACATATAAATATAAAAATATTTATAAAATGGATTTTCAACCATTAGCAAACAAATATTATTCCTAATTTGTAGTATCAAAAACACATTAAATTAAACAACAGCATTTTGACCTTTAGAGACATTTATGTAATCCCTTGATTAATGTTCCAAAAGTAAAATGTTAAATAAGACCAACATGTTTTTCTATATAATAAACAAACAAAAATTAAATTCATAAATACAATAAATAAAAAGTGTTTTTAAAAAACGTGAAAAAGTCAACCTTACCCTGTATTTGTGATCCACATTGAAGAAGCCATGTGCACAAACTGGGTTAATTGACGTAGTATACCTTCAGTCACACGTGGTGTACATGCGCTGTCTTTCTTACGCAAATCTTGACGTTAATGTTGTGACCTTCAGGTCATAATGATCTGATCAATCGGTTGAAAGATTCCCCAATACACAACGCGCGATCGATATACACATTGCTCAATGTCTTCACCTGTCTCCATTTGGGTAGCATCATAGTAGGCGTAAGTAAAAGTAATTGTTGGACTTAATTTATATGAGCTACTAAGCTGCTGTTGCTACAGTTTGGCTTTATATATATGATTGGTAAATGATAAGAACAAGATTTGCCAGGGCGCTCAGTCTTTAACCTCGTCTTCCTCTATGCTCAATGATATCATTTCGTAACTTCCTTAATATATTTTCTAAAGGGATCTCTTAGACACCACTGCACACAACTGCTAATTATGTGATTTTATCTAATATCATCCCTTAATGATTATTGAAATTGAGCTGGTGGCTTTGAAATTTCGGATACTAAAATGTTACTACGCTTCTGGACATGCCATATTATTATGTGATTCATAAAATTTGTATTTGCTACACGATGTTTGTATTTTAAACACATTAAATAATGCTGATCTCTGAGAAAACTGCGATTTTTAACTTTGGGATTTTAGAACGCTCCAATGGGTACCTAAGTTGATGAAGGAAATGCGGTTGGTCGTTGCTCTGACCACATGACATTTTCCTTAACCGTTTACCATAGAAACAGATGACCTTTACATTTCTACCTCTAGATCTCAAACTCTGAAACAGGAACTTTACTTATGACAAAATGCTACTTACGTTACATGTGAGAGTTTGTGTTTTTGTAAGTACCTGTATTTTAAGTATGCTCTATTACAGTAGTACACTTTTCAAAAGCCGGTAGGGCCTACTAAAAATCTGTATCTTTGTTTTTGTTCAACATAACTACAACATAACATAGGGTCAAAAATTTTTTTGTTTTGTTTTAATTATTTTGTCTATAAACTTCTCACTGTTATCTTTCAAAGCAATCAATATTTTACTACATTCCAAAAAGTCATGCATTTGAACAGGGGCGGACTGGGTGTCAAAATCGGCCAGGGCATTTCTATATAATCCGTCCTATAAGTTCTATTATTTATGATGGGCACCCATTTCTAGGTCTATCTGTCCTCAAAATCATCATGTTAAGTTTGATAATGTTTCGATGTGAATGTATACAGTGAACGCTAGATCTACATCTTTATAAGATGTTTCTTTTTATTTGCTAAGTATGTAGGCCCTAAAAAGATGAAGCCTATTAGTAGCACTGTCTACGAATGGAGGCTAGCGTTAAATTATTTCGGAAAATAGGGCCTGTATTAAATTAAAATAGTGTTACACTGTGGAGTATTTGAAAGATTTGTTTTTAAATACGACTCTAAATCCCTTTATATAAGAAAATATTCTAACACCTCTAACAACATGTTTTTCTATATAATAAACAAACAAAAATTAAATTGTGCCAGCGATAAACCGTTTTCGCTCACTCAAGGTATCCCTCAGGTCCAAGCATTTAATTAATTTATTTAACACTTTATTATAAATTTTATTAGCTTAGCCCACATGGCGCTAAAACACTATCATCACCCCTCCAATCCAACTCCCTGCCTCTCTAGGCACCGCCGTCACATTGTACTTTCTTTATCTGACGCGTGCCACACAAGACCTTAACAAGAGTATACTCCCTTTCCTATCTTGGCGGACACCCCTTTGTATCACAGCCAACGGGTCACGGAGGTCACGTTTGTATTCACTGGACGACGTGGGCGAAGGTGGACTGAACCTCCACTCCCCCGCGCCAGGTAACACATTTTACTGCCCCCACCCCCTCGTCGGGAGCGGCGGATCACTACCTCGCCAAGTGCTGGTATACTCTCTCGCCCTAGACAAACCCATTTACATTTGGGCAAAGTCAAAGGGACGCAAGCCGACCATATTTCCTGGTCTTTCTTCTCGCGCCCACACCCGATGTCTATCCACCGGGGAACTCTCGTCAAGGTCAAGCGAGCATCCCTTTTCCTAAAGACGATAGACAGTCTAATCACTCTAAACCCTACTTAGAGGCCACGCCCCCTTGTCCACGTGTATATGGACAAAATCTCATAGTCTGCATTATTTCATTCTTGAGAGCCAATTTGGAGCAGATAGTCTTGCTTGAGCTCTAGACTATTTTCATTCAATATTTCTTTCATTTGGATGGTGGTACGTAACTGTGTGAAGTGTTTGATAACCATTTTACTTAGTGTGTATGTAAGCTGGTCAGGTGGCCCTATACAGCTTGATTCAGCTTACGTTACGTACTTTACAGTAGCCAGGTGGTGACGCTACTGGGTGGGCTCATCTGTGACACCCCAGTCTGCGACCGAGGGACAAGATTTGTCTGAGCAGCCAGATTAAACTATATTAAGCTAACTAACCTACACTAAACAAAAGGAAAACACTAACGAAACTTCACTTTAGTATTAAATAAAACAAGAGAAAACTTTATTTACATAAACGAAAATCAATAGAAGAACATACATAACCTAAAACCTAAGATTAAAACCCAACCCACTAATACTAATCAACTAAATCGAAACAACTAACCAAAACAAAACCCAACCGAACCTATAATTATCTAACACCAACTTACTACACTAACTAGACTAACCGAACCACAAACTATATCCTAACAAACCCTACTATAATATAACAAACCAAACCAACTATCTAAATAATATAATCAAATCACTACTACAACTACTAAACTAGACCTAGATCTACACTAACAACCAACAAGCCTTGCCCTTACTAACAAAACTGATTTCAATAGGCAGCAATAATAACCAAAGACCAAACTAGTTCTAGATCTATAGACTATAGTGACACACAGCACTAGATAGTCTAACTACAACTACAGCAGCTTAGACAGCAGATATTAACAGACAGAAATTATTGCCTGCAAAATATTACAAAAATAAATAAGCATATCTTATAAAAATAATGTAATGATCAAATAGACCTAATCTAAGCCATATGTTAAGGATTAATAAACATAGGCGCCAGTTACTCGCCTTTGCCCCTTCTCCTGTCTGTGGTAACGGTTCCGCCAGGCTCAATATCTGAACCACACGTGAAGGCCAGGAGTTGGACTGGTTGTCAGAGGCTATTTGAGACGCATGCCGTTGGAAGCATTTTATTGGTAATGATGGGCTTAGGCTCATTACCACTTCCGGCGCCTAAACCAGTAAGCTTCGGGCAGAAGGGGCTCGTTAGCCTTGGTTGGCTACCCATCTAGGAGAAGGTAAAACTCTGAATCCAAACCTCCGCTGCCTTGCGGCTATACCCAAACGTGGGAAAGGCTTCGGGAGACAACCCTGAGGAAAAATCAGGAGCTGGTGACCCTTAGGCAGATTGTGGCACACTGTGCTACAAACTGGCAGAGCCTGCGGCGTTACTGATCCCAAACTGTATCGGATATTCCGTTCCTTTGGCCACATCAGCTGCGCGGAGAGGGGGGAACTGCTGTGTGGGCGACATCGTTCCGACCATAAACAATGCCCAGGCTTTCATCTCACTCATTCAAAGCCCTAACCTCAAAGAGAAAACTGGAGAGGACACTCCAGCTTCGCCTTTTGGCGTCGGCCAAACACGGGAAGTGGCAGTCACCGGTTATAAGTCCAAACGCTCAATTGACGTAGAGCTGGGCGCCAGGGGCCACTTTCGTCGGTGGGAGGGATCCTAGGATTCCAATGGACAGCTACCGCCCGCCTCAAGCTGGGCAGCCCCCAGCCAATAAGGTGCTGTCCCGTCATGCCTGTCTTCCTCGTTTGGGTACACGAGGATAGGACAAAATCTGAAAAGCAGGCATAAAGCCAATGTACCAGGCAACACAAAGGAAAAGAAAAAGAGGAGCTCCACTCTTAAACTGGGCACATGGAATGTGCGAACTCTACAAACCGGACTTAACGAAAACTTACCGGACATAGAAGATGCCAGAAAGTCCGCTATTATAAACAATGAACTGTCTAGACTCAAAGTAGACATTGCCGCCCTCCAGGAAACTCGCTTGGCTGACTCTGGGTCAATCAGAGAGAGAGACTACACCATCTTCTGGCAAGGCAAAGCCGAAAGTGAAGTTAGGGAACATGGCGTTGGCTTCGCAGTAAAGAACACACTGCTGAACACAGTAGAGCTGAAGTGCAACGGTTCAGAAAGACTCTTATCATTACGCCTTAACACATCTACTGGAAACGTGACTTTGATAAGTGCCTACGCTCCTACTCTGTGTTCCACATCAGAAGCAAAAGACATGTTCTATGACAACCTTTCTTCTGCTCTCAGCGAGATCCCAAACACAGAACAGGTGATCATCCTCGGCGACCTTAACGCACGTGTTGGATCTGACAACTCTGCATGGGACAGCTGTATTGGGCGTTTTGGTGTCGGCAAAATAAATGAAAACGGACAAAGACTCCTCGAGGTTTGCTCACTACACTCCCTCTGTGTCACTAATACATATTTTAAAACCAAACCACAGCACAGAGTATCTTGGCGGCATCCTCGCTCCAAACATTGGCACCAACTAGACCTAATCATGGTAAGACAAAATTGTTTAAAATTTGTCAAACTTACCAGGTCCTATCACAGTGCAGACTGCGACACAGATCACTCCTTGGTATGTTGCAAGATAAATCTTCTTCCTAAAAAAATCCACCATACCAAGCAGACTGGAAGACCCCAACCAGATGTGAGCAAGATGTGTCACCCTCATCTCCAGATACAGTTTGCGGAATCTTTTGAATGCGAGTACAAAAATTTCTCTGGAAACACAGCAACAGAAAAATGGGAACACCTCAAGTCCACCATACAAAAGTCTTCTTTGGACATCTTTGGAAGAAAAACTACAAAACAAAATGACTGGTTTGACTCTAAGTCAGCTATTCTAGAGCCTGTCATCAGAGCAAAGAGAGATGCACTCGCTACATATAAGGCAAAACCTACCCAAAGCAACTTGTTAAACCTAAAAGAAGCTAGAGCCACTGTACAGAGGACAGCAAGGATCTGTGCCAATGAATACTGGGTAGAGCTCAGTGAGAATATCCAGCTTGCAGCTCAATTGGGCAACATAAGAGGGATGTATGAAGGAATTAAAAAGGCTCTCGGGCCATCCCATAACAAGTCAGCACCTCTTAAATCAACCACTGGGGAAATTATCACAGACAAGTGTCAACAAATGCATAGATGGGTCGAAAACTACTCCGAACTCTACGCCACAACAAGCTCAGTCTCTGCCTCAGCTCTTAAGGCTATCATACAGCTACCCATAATGTACGAGCTAGATGAAACACCCACCCTGTTAGATCTCAACAAAGCCATAGACAACATGGCTGCCCGCAAAGCACCCGGATGTGATGGCATTCCCCCGGATCTTTTAAAACAGTGTAAGACTACACTTATCCAACCTCTGCACGACCTGCTTTGTAAATGTTGGCAAGAAGGTGCTGTGCTACAGGATCTGCGGGATGCAAAGATCATCACCCTGTACAAGAACAAAGGCGACAGGAGTGACTGCAACAACTACAGGGGAATCTCTCTCCTAAGCATTGTAGGCAAAGTCTTTGCTCGAGTGATACTCCCCAGGCTACAAAAACTTGCTGATCGAGTCTATCCAGAATCACAGTGCGGCTTTCGCTCCGAGAGATCCACAATTGACATGATTTTCTCTATCCGTCAACTTCAGGAAAAGTGCAGAGAGCAAAGAATGCCTTTGTACATCGCATTTATCGACCTGACCAAGGCCTTTGACCTTGTCAGCAGAGAAGGCCTCTTTAAAATCTTAGAGTTAATAGGCTGTCCACCCAAGCTGCTAAATATTATTGTCTCTTTCCATCAAGATATGATGGGTACAGTACAGTTCAATGGCGCCTGCTCCGAAAGCTTCAATATAAACAGCGGAGTAAAACAGGGATGTGTCCTGGCCCCAACCCTTTTTGGAATACTCTTTTCAATGCTAATCCACCACGCATTTGATAATTTCACCGAAGGCATATATCTCCATTCCAGATTTGATGGCAAACTTCTAAATATTGCTAGACTGAGGGCCAAAACTAAAACCAGAAAAACCCTCATAAGAGACATGCTCTTCGCGGACGACGCAGCGGTTGTGGCACACTCACAAGAGGAACTTCAGCTACTAATGTCCCGCTTCTCTCAGGCCTGTAAAGAATATGGCTTAACTATTAGCACAAAGAAAACAAATGTTATGGGACCTCCTGCTACAGCACCACCCTCCATCCTCATAGACGATAACAAGCTGGATGCCGTGAACGAATTCTGCTATCTGGGATCCACAATTCAAGACGACCTTTCTCTAGATGAGGAGATAAAAAACGTATAGGGAAGGCTGCATCGACCTTCGCTAGATTCAGGTCAAGAGTTTGGGAAAACCAGAAGCTAACTACAGCGACCAAAATGGAAGTCTACAAGGCATGCGTTATGAGTACGCTGCTGTATGGCAGTGAATCATGGATCACCTACGCAAAGCAAGAGCGAAGACTGAACTCGTTCCATTTGCGATGCCTTCGTAGGATCTTGAAAATCACATGGAAAGAAAAAGTGTGCAATACTGAGATCCTTGCACGAACAGGTATTCCCAGCATCTTTACAGCCCTCAGACAACGCCGCCTGCGCTAACTTGGACATGTTCGCCGGATGGAGGACAATCGCATACCGAAAGTCATCCTCTACGGACAACTTGCGACTGGCTCAAGAAAAACTGGTCGCCCCCACCTCCGTTACATAGATGTTATAAAACGCGACCTTAAATCAGTGAACATCAATACTGACCAGTGGGAAGACATAGCTCTAGACCGCACCAGATGGAGAGAGACAGTGAACAAGAAGGCTATGGACAGCGAAAGAGCATGGGCCTCAGCTCTGGAAGAAAAGCGGACAACGCGGAAACTGGCCAGCTCCTCTACCACTGTAGCGAAGACCACCTTTACCTGCAATACTTGTGGACGGGAGTGTCTCTCCAAAATAGGGCTCTACAGCCACACGAGGAAGTGTGCGAGATGAACCATAGTCGTTCTACGACTGAAGGAGGCCAATGATGATGATGATGATGATGATGATATATATATATATATATACGAATCTCACTATCCAGGCTCTCTGCAAACTGCACCATACACCACCAACTTAAAGAACTCGACAACTCAGGGCTCCAAAGTAACATAACGCTTTAATAGTCAAATAAATCTGAGCCACTACTGTACAATTAGCAACACGTAACACAGGCTGTACAAATGTCTCTCCGTTAACACCGTATCATCGTATCTACTCTTGCACTGGTCTCTCCGTCTCTTCCGGGATTGCACTTGGTTCAACAGTTCAGGCTGACTTCACACACTTGGGCTCGTTGTGTCGTTCTCGATCGCAGACCAAGATCAAGACGCCGTTCGTCTCAACTGTACATGAAAGTACTCCGCACTGAACCGTCGTAATGCTCTGTACAGAACCATACCGCTGAACTGTGCTGTAGTCGACCGTGCTCTGAACCTTCTGTCGTGAACCCTTTGCTGAACCCCTTCTTGACTGCGACACCTCCGCTCTTTATATAGGGTTCCTGCTGGCCTTCTCGAATCGCACAGAACGCCGCTCGACGTTTTTGGGTGGTCAGATGACTCGTCTCGGCTGACCATTGTAACTCGTCACGCTTGACCGTATATATATATATATATTCTGTACGCACGTTAATGCTTAGGGTTAGGGTTTACTTGATGTTAGGATTAGGGTTTGGAAAAAAATCGAACCCCACTCCAAATTTCTGGATCCTCTATTGCACTAGCGCAGTCATAAACATTGTCCACCCTGATATCACATTCTTTCCCTCGCTCCCTTCTCTAAACTGTTCCAGATCAGATAATTGATAGGATCATAGCACATTGAGATAGCTAAAAGTATGAAATAGCGTTAAAAAATGGTACAAAACTTTCTAATCGCACAGATGTATTATTATTGTTAGTCTAGAACTCTTAGATCTATTACAAATTTAATTACATTACTGATCCAAACTTATTAAGCGTATAAGCTTTAGTGTCTACCTGGTCGTGCGGTTCGCGCGCTGGATTGTCGTTCGGACTTAACGACGGTCGCGGTTTAAACCCTGCCCGCTCCCATTCCCGTCGTCCTGTGGGAGGTTTGGATTAAGAAGTAAATTATCTTCAACTCTGAAGATACATCCGAAACAATGAAAACAGCTACGTTTTTCTTGCTTGTTCGTAGTTGTGAAACAATGAAAACAGCTACGTTTTTCTTGCTTGTTCGTAGTTGTGAAACAATGAAAACAGCTACGTTTTTCTTGCTTGTTCGTAGTTATTGTTTTTCGAGAGGGAGAAATGTCGATTCTGAGAGTGTGCATGTGTAGATAAGGCTATTATTCCTTGCAGCACTGTCTTTTCTCTACATTCAAAAGGGGTCAAATTATCGATTACAATTCTAAAACAGAAATGATATTTCCTTTTACGAAGACACAATGTCAAAAATTAGTGTGGGGAACGGAAAATTCAATTGAGTCCTTCGGAATTTTCTTTCATCTAGGCCTAAAGCATAAGGTCTACATGAATGTTTCTTTGTCTAATACCGTACATTTCTCGCCTTATGATTAAAGGATGCAAAAAAAAAAAAAATACCTAAAATGCTAACTCTAGGATTCAAAAGGTGAAAAGTGAATGGTGAAAGTTCATCAATTGGAGGATTGTGACAAGTAGGCTAAAGATGGGGCCGTTTAGGTGTCTAGGGGGTTTTAAGAACGTGAGGATTTTAACTTGCACATAGACTTACAGGCACAGCGTTATGAATGCAGGCAACAAATACTGTTATGTAAAATAAATGTACAGTTTAATAATAAAAAGGAAAAATAAGTAAAAGATAAAATGATGTACCGTGGTGGGATCTACTTATTTACATAAACAAGACTATCATCATGAGATATGAGAACCAAGTGGTCTGAGTGTCATTAGGCTGGTTGCTTAGCTTTTAAGTCATGTGCTGCTCTGATGAGACTGGTATGGCTGATGCTGACGCTGTCTGCGGGTGGGCTGGCGTAATTGATCGAGGCGCACGGGGCAGTCCGACGGTTCGTAGTCGGTGAGTTTGACGGCTACTGCCAGCTGGTTCCAGTGATGGGTCTGTGGCTAGCGATTGTTGGTCGGACAATTGTGATTATTAGGTAAGGCTGGTATCTTCAGATCTGGTGTCAGCAGACTGGTATCAGCGATACGTAGATAGGGCTTCAAGTAGGAGTTGCCTATAGATAAATGCTGCAACGAGATGCGTAGATCGGTTTAGCCATAATGATGACACTGGGAGGTAGATGCCTTTCCATAAAGGTCATCTTCAGATGTTATAAAGGAACCATAAACTAGTTTCACAAATAGCAAGGGGAGTTAAATAAATATTGCACCCCATCAGGGGAGAAAACAATAATAATAATGGTGAAGTCCCATAAAGGGAGAAACCAAATAGTAATCTAACATGCTTGATGTGCAGAAACTATAACTTAGTTTCACATATATCAAAGGGAGCTAACACATGCAAATAGTAAACAGTGATGTACACCCGCCACGATGAGATCATCACGAGTAGCTAAGACAATTAGATGAAAGGGGAAGGGGGCTAGTGGTCGGTGACCATGGCGCTGTTTTTTACCTCTGGCCGTGGGGCCTGGATAATGGAGCGAGCTTGAATGGAGAAAGAGCCCGTTCAAGGGACGAAATCTCAGGTTAAAATGAATAGAAGGGGAGCTAAACCATATATCTCTTCTAAGCGCCGTAATTGTGCTAGTCAGAATATCAGGGCGATCAACCGAGATAAGGAATAAAATAGGAGGCTTAAATATACACATGGTTTTACCTAAGTAATATGCCTGGCCAACTGGCAGACAAAATATAGTACATAAACAATTACGGCATTCCTTGTCACGGAATGAGCTTAAATATATACTTGGTAATAAGACATCTTACAGAAATATTATTATAGTTCCCGGTCAAGGAATTTATCAATAATAATATTGAGGGCTCATGGCGAGCGGTAATTTATCAGCGATAAATAATAATAGCTAAAGAGCTAAATAAATGTGGAAAGAATTACTAATAAATTCTAGTCCAGATAAAGTGGATGACTTTGACTATTTAGTCGCACAAGTCATGATAATAAAATATAATACATAAATTGACTACTTACATAATCCAAATTAAGAAATACACAAATATGTACACAAATATAATGTAGTACATAAATACATAAATATATACACACTAAGCTATCAAGCACTTTACTAAGTAACATACCACCAAATCCAACGTAAGGAAAAGAAAGGAAATGAATATAGTCCAACGCCTAAACAGAGATGTTTGCTCCCAACGGCTCTCAGAGAGAAAATGAGACGATTTGCTAATCTTGTACATATAAAGATGGATGAGAGGTGGGGCGAGAGAGGAGTGACATAATGTCAAGTATGGCGGTTTGTCTGAAGAGCTTAAGACAAAAGATTTCCGCTTGACATTGCCGCGTGTTTCCTGTGTATAGATAGACACACCACGTGGACATTTGATTATGGCTTGTGTCTTTTGTTTCCCCAAGGTGGCCAGACGACGGAGGACGCTTGTCTAGACAATATAGTTTGCCCGCGCCAGACAGTCGAGATGACCATTGTTGTCGAGTTGAAAAGGGGGGGGGGCAGGATGTCCGGTCAAGATAGTTAGAGGTATGTTTACTCTTGTCGATAGACTGGCTAGACATGTGCCAGATTAGGAAGATACAATGTGACATCGATGCCTAGAGAGAGGGGGGGTAATAGGGGTGGTACTAGTGCTTTTTAGCGTCATATTAGCGAAGTTGAGAGAATGAAGATAGGATAATAAAATAAATTAATTAAATGCCTAGACCCGAGTGATACCTATAGGGTGCGAAATTTATTTTTATCACAAGGATACACAAACGTTAGGGGCTGTCATTGTAATCTTTTTTTTAAAGGCCAAAACCTGTGAAAGAAGATGTGTGTGGAGAAGCAACGTAGAATTTATGGAATAATTTCTATTGAATTAAGTGGGCGAAAAGGAAGAGAACGGAGAAGTAAATTCATACTAGAATTCATAAGCCAAAAGCATGTGTGTGTGTAGGTATCCGGGGGGAAAGCAATGCTTCAATGATTTATTTATCAGCAATTTTGTAATTTACATGGTAAAAAAAAAAATTGTGTAGTGCATTATTAGATGCTAGAATGAAACGTGTGATTCAAAGAAGTGTATGCTTTGTGTGCTTTACTGGCCTTACAATCGAAGGGTGAACAAGAAGACGGGAGGCCTAAAAGTTCTTGGCTGTGAATGATGCTAAAATGATACTAAAAATATACCATGTTATTGCAATGCTGGCTATTCCACTGAATTTACAAAAACCTAGGTTTGTTGTTAAAAGCGTTTTATCTAAAAGTAAAGTAAAAAGTTCCCTTTTCAGACTTTGTGACCTATATGGCAGATGAGGTCATCTGTTTCTGTGGCCTACGGTTAACGAAAGTTTCAAGTGGCCAGCACAACGACCAACAGCCTTCACTTTTCCCCAACTAATGTCAGGTACCCATTAGAGCTGGGTGCACTCAGAGGCGCCCAAAGATCCCAAAATTAAAATCCCAGTCGTCAAAAGGATTCAAACCCGGTACCCCCGGTTCAGAAGCCAAGCGCTTTACATCTCAGCCACTGTGCTCCACATCTAAAAGTAGTGTGTGTGTGTATTGTGTATTCAGGGGGAGGCGTTATAATGCAGGTAGAATAGAAAACTACAATTGATGGGCCTAAGAAGTGTTTGCGCATACTCTATATTTCGTTTTAGTTTTCATGGAGATAACAA
Organism: Biomphalaria straminea; assembly: GCA_021533235.1. NCBI lineage: Eukaryota > Metazoa > Mollusca > Gastropoda > Planorbidae > Biomphalaria > Biomphalaria straminea. The sequence goes on along the minus strand of JADKLZ010000130.1, from coordinate 6,550,559 downwards.
AATACGTTTCGATAATCTTAGATCTAAAATACGTTTCGATAATCTTATATCTAAAATACGTTTCGATAATCTTATATCTAAAATACGTTTCAATAATCTTAGATCTAAAATACGTTTCGATAATCTTAGATCTAAAATATGTTTCGATAATCTTAGATCTAAAATACGTTTCGATAATCTTAGATCTAAAATACGTTTCGATAATCCTAGATCTAAAATACGTTTCGATGATCCTAGATCTAAATACTTTCATCCTGTTGATTATAATCATCTTATCTCACATATACTAGGCTATAAATTCACATCGATACGTTTTGAAACAATTTTTGGCGGCCCCCGAAAGGGGAAAGACGCTATTAGTTTTGTGTGGAATGTCTGTCCGTCCGTCACTAGAAAAGATAGTGAAAATCCGACATCCTAATATTTTATACGCCATTCAATGTTCTGAAGCAAGGGCTACTTTTTTCTTTTCTGAAAGTGAAAAATCTAATTTTTGAAATCACTTATGCAAGCAGTTTTTCCATAGTTACAACACATTTACAACTATTCACTATTAATAGTAACAAACACAGGAGACTCATTAGTTGGGGAGATATTCACTACATTAATAACACATTAATGCAAATAGTTTTAGATTTTTTTGTTTAAAAAATATATTTTATTTTACATTTTTATTGCTAAGTCAAGTAAGCTATTTATACTAACTACTACATTTACAAAAAAAAATGTTTTTTTTTAAAAGAGAAAAAAAAATTAGTATACATAGATAAGTTGGACATAATTTAAAACAACAATTAATAAGTCGTTTTTCATACAATCGCGTAAATTGCAGCGGCTCTATAGCTATAGACACTTAACTAAAGGGAAAAAAAATAGGCTATATGGAAATGTTTTTTCTTGGGGATTTGAATAAGAGATTGACCCTTTAAAAAACAATTAGAGCAATTATACATTCATTATAAGACTTCCCATATAATTTTCCATTCACTTTCACCTTTCCTTTCATAGAATTTTATTCTGATATTCTTTCTGAAAATATTGAAACCTGCCTTTTTACCTGCCTGGATGGACTACTTTAAAGGGAAACTACGATGGTTTTGACAATTTTTGATATAATATGTGTTTTGATTTACAGATAATGAATATATTATTCTTTTTTTTTATTTGCAAGAATAACTTAGTAATTGATGTTTTTCTGACATAATTTTTCTGCGCATCCAAAACGGTCAGATTTTCACGGAATTTCTGTGTGACGTCACAACTGTACATGTGCACTTAAATCTTAGGCTATAGATCTACTAATGCGAGTAGGCCTACCGGTACTTGTCTTCCGCGAATTTATTTTAAAACAAGCTCCCGAGGTAGATCTAGTCTAGATGTAAAATATGTATTATAGACTCTATGCATTTTGTTTTCTTTTACTAGATCTAGAATTAACCCAAACTCCGAATACCAAATCATTAATGATAAACAGTATAATCTTTAAAAGTAGGCTATTATTAATACGTATACATTAAATATACTGTTAATTTAGTATGCAAAGGAAAAAAAAAGTGTTGAGGTTGTATGAGAAGTGGTCGTCTCCTTTCCATCAAGACTAAAACTAAAAGATTTAAAAACTCCTTTGTCCCATTTTCGGTCAGAGTACCGTCAGAGTGTTACGAGGTCAGCTGCCGTCATCGAGAAGTAGGCCTACATAGAAGTCAAATCCATGAAGCGCTGGTTGTGAATGTGTATGTGTGTTCTTATGTGAATGTTCGAATTTTTCATCAATATTGTTTTTGTACAGTAGTTACGTTGAGGTTGTCAATTGTAAACAAACTTCATTTCTATTAGATTGGACCAAATTATCATATTTTATCTTATTTGGTACTGTAACCTAGCCTATATATGTATTGAACCAGTTGATGTAGATCTACTTGTACAGCTATTTTGGTCAATAGGCTCCGAGAAACTTTGACGATGACGCATTTTTTCCCCCCAATAGGCTATTGTGAATAGACATCTTGCAGCTTTGGGAAAACCCCGTGTCACCATATAAAAAACAACAACAACAACAACAACAACAAAAACTTAGGAGTATTTTTTTATTATTTTTTTTTTTAACCTGTGGTATAGCCCTTCCGTATAAGTCGGGTCTTGAGATGTGTATGGAAGTATATAAGGCGGAGATACTGTATTGTTATTGTTACAGCGTGAGAGACGGATGAGCCCGTTAGCGTGATATATATATATATGAGTTTACGGTACATATAGTATACCCTAACGGCTAAGGGCCCCGCGCATGACGCTCGCCCAGGGCCCAGCAGCGCTCTGATAAGGACGCCCTTGTTTATAAACAAAGACCGATTTTAAATCAACGTGGAGACTAGATCTAGCCGTGAAGCGTAAGAATAAATGCGATCCGATAGATCTAGGTCTATAGAGAGTTTATCGGTGATATAGGTATAGATCTAACTTAGCCAACGTAGTTGTGACGTCACATCTTTAAAAACTATAACCATCTCACAGAACCCCGTTTTTTTTTTTGAGATGTGAATAATTTACTGTCTAATTTATTAAATATAAACTTTTCTGAGCATTTAAATAAAAAATGACATAATGTTTACTATTACAACTTTTTACGCAGAATTTAAATATGTCATTCACTAAAATTTGAAAAACTATGGGAGTTTCCCTTTAAAGGCCGATTTAGAGTTTTTTTCTAATTAAACTGTCTTTGTAATCTTGTTTCTTCTGTTTTATTTACGCGTAGTAAAAGTATGTAGATCTAGAATAATCTAGATTATTAAATTAAGTTAAAAAACCAGCCTCCTAACAACACGCCTTATATTAACTCATTTACATAAACTATTCTTAGAAAATATTATCCATAGACATAAATAAATATAGACTGGCCGATAAAAGAGTTTTATGAAATGAAAATTTGTAACTTGCTATTTTGTGTACTAAAGTGCGAAGTTCGTAAGGATTTAGCCCGCCTAGCAACAATTTTCAAGTTTGGATTTTTATAGCATCGCAACGGTGTGATCTATGAAAAAAACTGATGGCATCTCTGAATTCCTCGTCCTTTTTTTTCTATAAAAATAAATCTGATTTAATGTATCACTTAGGCTTAGTTAAAGTTAGATACGAGGTCAAATAGGTGTATGGTATCACCAAGCGTACTTTTCCTCGAGCGGATTTTTCCCCAGTTAATAAGCTCAAATGGGTTGATGGAAGGTTCGAGCAGAAGAAAAAAAAATACCTAAAAACATGTTTTAATCTTTAATGTGCACTATAAAGTCATTTTCTTTTTACTCTAGCGTAAGAACACCATCCATTGTACCATTTCCCACCCTCCACAACTTCAAATAGTCTCTTTAAGCTGATGAGCTAATAGACTTAAAAATTGCCTTTAGCCGATTACCAAGTTCCTTCACTACCGGGTAGTAAAAAAGAATAATTCCACACCTCCTGAGTTTGACCTCACCATGAACTTGACCTTAACAAGGAAAAGGAAATATTATGTGTCGGAAGTGAAGAAAAAAGGTGCATGCGCAGTAGCGATGTAGTATTAATTTGGTAAACATTCAAATAAAAAAGTTTTAGCAATAAAAGTGAACCACTCGAACCTCTCGAGCTTCGCACTTTACTATATACGAGTTTTGTTTAATCTCTAGGACTGTCAGAAGATCATGCAATTTTTCCATTTTTCAGAATTCGGAAATCCGAATACAATACATGATTTCAAGTTACATGAAGCTATTTCCTTTTTCCAGTCTATATTTATTTATGTCTATGAATGTATCATACTTCTTGGATGTGCCTAAAACTAAAACTAAACTAAACTAAAATTAAAAAGTTTAACATAATTAGTTTAAAACTTGGTAAGCTGCAAATAAAAGTGTACTACGACTTTCATTGCATTATTTAGTTTTGTGACAGAGGAACAGATGGGCCACGCAAACATTTAATGCGGATTTCGCTAACAGTGCTAAATTTAAACAAGATTACAAAGAGAGTTTGTGTGATACACAAACTCAGAGGCGGCCCCCGTCGGAGTCGGATCCCTGTCAGATCCGCTTTGATCTCTCAACGGACGGACAGACAGACAGACAGACGGACAGACAGGCCACACAAAACTAATATACAT
>JADKLZ010000130.1:6486293-6530401 GCA_021533235.1 Biomphalaria straminea | reverse complement strand
TATATATATATATATAACTAATTTTCATTTATATAGCCTATATAGCCTATATATATATATATATAACTAATTTTCATTTATATAGCCTATATAGTGTGTGTGTGTGTGCGCTCGCAACAGAACTAAAAAAACACTCCTCAACCTCCTTTTCTCCCGAAAAAGATCTTGGCTACACCCTTGGTTTGACTAGTTTATTTATATCTGAGTTATGCCCTTCTTTTTTTTTTTTTTGGTAAATATTTTGTTGACAATTAATAAAGCTTCTTACCTCATAAAATTTAAGGTTTTCTTTTTTTAAAATACCGGTAATTTCTTGCATTGTAGCTTCGTTTTCTTCTGATTGTATTTTTCAGTTTCTGGTCTGGTTGGTGTCCTGTCTGTACAACATTCCATTTCTTGTGATATTCGATACTTTGGAAATCCCTACAGGCACACAGGAAGTCACAATAATATGTCTCTACAAGAGTAATTACGAATCATTTCATATTTATTACATTTGCAGTTTTGTTATTTGGTATGCCATTCCTCTGGTGGTAATGACTATACTGTACTACAAAATCGGACGAACTCTTTGGAAAAGCAATGCACTAAGTCATATGATGAAGCTTAGAAAACGAATAGGTTCCATCGGTTCTTCCAACATGAGTGATGATAGTGGAGAGATGACCACTAGTACTTTTGTTTCCAGAAAAATGTCTGAATTTAGTTTACAACCAGATGAGAAATTGTCAGAATGCAATGGGACAGATAATAGAGATGAAAGAGTTTTTATTCATGACACAAAATGTGGAAACGAAGCAGATCTGGGACAGGTCCGAAATTTGAATTGGTTTCAAAAATACAGCCTAAGGAAAAAGACACTTTTGAGACCTTGGAACTCAGGAAAATCAAACCCGACTACAACTATTTCTGAGACTGGAGAAAATGGGAAAACACACCAGAAGTTTCAATTTACTAAAAATAGTAATGTAGAAACGAACAGAGACATTCAACAAAATAGTTCTAACACATCTTCTCTACAGGACAAAGAGTCTAAACAAATGGCGGTGTCTGCAGAAAACCAACTGCCTAAAAAATGTACTAACTATCGTGTGACGTCACAGAGAGCTAATTCGCGTCGTCGAATCGTTCGTCTTCTTATTGTTCTCTTGATTACATTTGCTCTACTAGTGCTCCCTAATCACCTTCGGCTGATTACATTTAATCTTGCACCGGTTAGTTTCCATTGGTTTCCACTTATCTCCCCAATATGTCAGTTTTTGATGTATCTCAACTCTGCAATGAATCCCATAATCTATAGTTTAATGTCAACGAGTTTTAGAAGAGGGATGAAAGAGACAATGGTTAGCTGTTTATGTAAACATTAAGTGAATAAAATGTTAAAAGAACGTGACTTGAACGCTAACTAACTTCTGAAAATATTTAAATGTTATGCTGTGAAATTCAATTCATTTTACACTCTCAGAATACAACTATTACCGGCAATGCAAACGATTACACTCAAGACATTTTAAAATAAAACTGCCCTATTTAGTTAACAGCAGAATTGAGGTATCACATTCAGCTAATGCTTAAATTGGGCTTATACACTCAGATAATAGGCTACTATCATTGCATTGGAAATTAGGGATGAACTGTCACAGTAAGTTAAAACTTTGCAATGTTACACTTTGGGTATATACATAAACTGCTTACTAATGATAAAAGAGCAACTCTATTTATACAGAAAAGTCACAATTTCGGTATTTGCACTTTGCATGTGGTTTTTATTGAAAGAATGATATTTTCCGTCTGTCAACGCTGTTGATTCAATGTCATTTATTGTTACAAAGCTTCCAAAGCTTTAAATTCAGAAAATGGAGCTTACAAAAGAGTGGCTGAAAAGTAAATAATAAAGCTACAGCGTGTACCATTCAATAACCATTCAATTTGAAATACGATTTCGACAGTAGCCTATCAGGGGATAGATCCAACAACCACACATGCTTCAAATAGCTTACTTATTGTCATAGAAAACATTTCTTTATTTATTCCATGATATATTTTGAATAGCTGACTGTCTCAGAACTGTCTTTTTTTAAGGACGCTAAACAAATATATTTCACCCAGTTTGTCCAGATTTATATTTTAATTTGTATGTTCAGCAACATAGCCCGTTGTTTACACGCTTTTTTCCTAATCTATTTTTTTTCTATCCAATTTTTTATGTATAATCATAGAGATACATAAATATAGACTGGAAAAAGGTAATGAGTTAATGTAACTTGAAAACATGTATAGATCTATGTATTGTATTCGGATTTCCGAATTCTAAAAAAATGAAAATTGCATGATCTTCAGTCTTAGAGATTAAACAAAACTCATAGACATAAATAAAGTACACAAAATTGCAAGTCACAAATTTTTGTTTCATAAAACTCTTTTATCGACCATTCTATATTAATTTATTTATGTCTATGTGTATAATATAACTCATTTTTTAAAAATGCAATCACAGACTGTATGTGAACGCATTTTTGTTGTTGTGTTCTCCTTCCTTTTCCGTTTTTTTTTTTTTTTAAAACTAGGTTGTAATAAAAAGCAGCACTTTATAAGAACAAAGAGACAGTTCTATTTCTTTTATTTCATTAGCAAGTGCTATGCTGTTGTTGTTTTTTTGTCGCAAATATATAGATCTTTTTATTAAGTTTAGTTAAGTAAATAAAAATACAATACCAATAAGTTTTATATCAAATTGTATTATTATTGTATCTTTTGTATCTATTATTTTTACCAACTCAAAACCGATGTTTATTTTTTACATTTTAAGAATGAGTTCTGTAAATATAAGGAAATGGTCTTGGATCATTTTACATTAATAATAAGATTGTTAGATTATAAATAAGTTTAGGAATAATGGCTCTAATGAACAGAGAAAGTTTATTGGTCTCTTAAAATGTATAATAGATGTATGATTTATTTGTTTTATGTTTATCATAATTTGATGAAATAAAAAAAAGAAAGACAATTTTTCATAATTATTGTACAAAATCATTAATAGTGTTGTTTTTTTTCGAAGCTCCTGTGTTTTTCTAGCTTTAAAAAAAAAAGAAAGTTCTGGATGAAAGCGTGAAGAGAGTTGAATACATTAGAAAAAAAAAAAGCGTCCTTTGACTTTACGACTTTTGTTTTTTTTTCGAAAATATGAAAATGGAAAGTAGTCGTACCCAGTTTATTTTTCATTCCGATGTTCTTGACTATCTCGACAAAAATAAATAAATAAAAGTAAAAGTAACATACGATGTAGTCCTGAACCTTAATATTAGATTAATGTTTTCTTTATGGTAGATTTTGGTTCAGAATTATTTGTATGACTTGAAATGGCTTAGTATACGAGAATACTTAACAGCTATATTCTTTGATTTAAAATGCCTCAACTCAACATTACAAAGCAAAGAAATTTCATTGTTTCAAGTTAACGCTGCCATCGCAAAACTAAATTAATGGCAAAAGAGAGTTGGAAATGGAGAAGCAGATTAGTTTCTTTCTCTTCATGATTTTATATCTCAAATAGATGCTGATACTCTAAATACATTACCCAGCATTTGGGTACCACTGATCCATCTGTGTCACCAGCAGGTTTATCATAATAGATTTACGTAAATATTTAGCCCATTCTATTTAAAATTAACAAAATAATATTGCATTATTTCTAAACTTTAAAAACTAAAGATTATTGCTCTTTTAAGACAGAAAAGAAGAAAATATCGATTTTCCTAGATCTAGACTCGGGACGACTACATATATATACCATGCTTTTTTGTGTGTAAAAAAGATAAATACCGGTACTCAGTGATGGATTGCCTAACTAATAAATTAATAATAAACGTTAAAAGGCAAGAAAAGTAATAATTTTACACCCACATTAAAAAGGGTGCCGTACTGTCACAAAAAAGCACTGTATATCACAAAAAAGCACTATATATAATATTGTTACAAATGAACAGTGATATTTAGAGGTCAACGTGTGACCCCAGCGAGATGACACAGCAGCGAGTGTTCTCTGGGGTCTACGCGTATAAACAAAGACGGGATTTGATGTGTCCTCACGTGTTACAGGATCTAACTAAGAAGGGGACAGTGTTACGAGTGAACAGTGACAGATTGACTCGACAGATGAAAGAGCTACACCATCGATGAACAGCGAATTATCGTCCAAACAACGCTGTTGCGCTACAGACAATTACGACAGAAATGTTGGTGATGTTTTTGCTGTCTGTGACTGTGATAGCAAACCAAACGAATATAGAATAGAATCATATGCTGAAGTTGATGGACCTTTGCACGTTGAATGTTATCCACCTGCCACACAGTCGAGTCATCCAGACTCGGAGGAAGGTGATGACGTGTTTGACAACTTGCCTTTATGTGGACTTGCAGCTCATTTGCAAAGCATCCATCGAAGAATAATGCTGAAGTAACTTGTTAGATCAACAGTTTTGATGATTACAGATATGAAATGCAATACCTTCATATGTGCTAAGTGGCTGCCATTAGCATTGATTGACAAGAAAGCAAGCCAACGACTACGACATCAACGCAACCAAAGAAGTATCAAATTAAGGAGCCGGAGAAAGCGACACATGCAGAGTGCAACGTGGATGGCTCCAATAAGATCAAGATATAAGCCCACTTCTTCTGCAAATATGAAACTTCACAGCCCATGTTGTTAGAAAAGATTCTGTCAGGGACCATCAGACCAAAGCCATACGAATCAGTCAGTTGAAAGTGTAAAGCCAGCGCAGCCTTGTACACGTTCTCATTGGAAGCAGCTAAAGAATAATTTAAAAACATTCCTCGTGAGAATAGGTTTGATGAAGTATAACAGAGGTTTGCACTAGTCATGAAAGTCTAACACTCTGAATGGTTTCTATATAACGTTTGTGTCGACACTCAGTGGCGTAGCAACTATGGCGCGAAGGGGTTCAACGAACCCGGGTCCACAGCCTGACGCGTACAAGCCATGGCGGAAAGTGGTTAATTGCGCATGGGCCCATCACTCGCGTCCACTTTGTAAAAGTTGATTTAAACAATAAAATCCAGAAAGGTATAATATTTGCATTGGAAAGTCTTTTGTTAAATATACCGATACCTGACTTGTAGATTGGTACGTCATGTACACTTAATTAGTCTTATTGTAGGGAGGGGGCCACCAAGATATTTTTCAATCCGGGCCCACGGGCGACTTGATTCGCCACTGTCGACCTCCAAAAATTAACCAATTAATTGATTAGTGGCATACATATATTTTTTATTGGAAAACCCCCACCCCATTTTTTTTTCACTTTCAATAACACATTGCATTTAGCAATCCCCTGTTTGGGTCGTGAATTCTGGTATATGTTCTTATATAATGCAGACGTTTTTTCAAAAAAGATGATCACGTTAGTTATGTTTAATTGAAACGCTCTCACCAAACACTCCTTTCAGGTCTGTGAAATCATATATCTGTAATATTTATATATATATATCACTTTTCTCCCTCTTCCGTTATATAAGAAAAAAGTATCTTTTACGTAGAGTTTACGCTTTATACCCCCCCCCCCCAAAAAAAAAAAGGTTACAAAGACAGTTTGTTATAATTATATAAAAGACAAATGACAGATAAGAATGCAGATAGAAGGTTGACAGATCTTATATAGTGCCCTAGCAGATCAAAGGATAGGTGAAAGTGAAAGTTAAGTTAGATGTGCATCTGGACCGACTGATGTAATATAATTGATTCGCTAATTTGATTTCTGTATGAGAGTAATCGTGGTATAGAAGGAGAAAGAAAAATGCTACTTAAAACATTATTAATTGTCTTTAATTAGGTTCAACGTATAATGCATACTAAATATACTTTGTTCTCTTTAAAAATTAGTAAACATTGTTTGTGTGTAAATATAGTACTTTGTATAACATAAGTTACTTTTTTTTTACTTTAGACTTAGGTCCTCCCGCGCCGTTCGGCGCATTGGGCGGCAAGCTGTCTCCATAATGATTAAGTTACATAACTTAACAATTCAAATATAAAAAAAATAATTTTTTGGTAAAAACACCTACAACGGTTTGCATAATGTGTTAGATAATGCCTATATGTATGGTAAATGATTGTCTTTCCTTAAAAGCAACAAGAGTTTTAATAAAGAATACCTCAGAATTTACGCTATTAAATTTTAGCTTATCATCATAGCAATCCTTAGGCATTAGACCTATTTACTTTGCCTCTTTTTGGGCTGGTTCCTTAGATAGCAGATACTCTTTATCTTGGAACAAAAATAAACGGGAAATAAAATGAAATTTATAACATTATTAATTGTCTTAAATTAGGTTTGATTTATAATGCATACTAATTAGGTTTTTCTCTATAAAAAACTGCTTGCATAAATGATTTTTAAAAATTAGTTTTTGAGCTTTCAGAAAAAAAAAGTAGCCGTTGCATCAGAACTTTGAATGATCTATATTATCGTGATGTCCGATTTTCATTTTCTCTTCTACTTTCTGAGCACTAAACGGGACGGACGGACAGACAGGCCACACAAAACTAATAGCGTCTTTTCCCCTTTCGGGGGCCGCTAAAAAAAAACGTGTTTGATGGCCAGTATCACTTAACCCCCCTTTTTTATTCTTGCATCCTGTGCATTGAACGCTCACGTACTATTTTTACTATTTTAACAACATCGCTATTTTCTTCTCTACTTGACCAGTTCTACTAGATGGATGTATCTATACTGGAACATATCAGTATTACTTGCAAGGTGTGAGTGCATGTTTCAATGACATCAATATTGAAAGAGCTTGTGTATTTTTTTTTAATGAGTGTGCTTAAACATTCCAAAATATTTTACTTAAATAGATAAAATCTAATATTTTAAAAAGACTTCACACTACGAGGCACTGTTGTAAACAATATTTAAAATAATAAATAAATATTTTTATTTCATTAAGAGCAAAAAAATAAATATATATATTTTTTTTAAATACACAACGTAAACAAAAATATAGTGGTACACAATTTAAAAAAAAACTTAGACATAAACATTAAAAACAATGCTGGTTCAGGCTATCTTCACGAAAAAATATTAACTTTCAATAATCTTTTAGCAAATACACATCACACACGTACATAAGCAGAATGATAGAAAACTATTAATATTTATTAACATTTCATCTATCTAATTGTGTCATTGTCATGTCATAAGCTATGAAAAAAAGCATTGAAATGTTTCAATGCCACTTAACTAGGTTTGTTTATCCATCATAATAAAATAATTACTAAGGAAAAAGCAATGATTTGAAGTCCATTACAAAATGGATAATGAAAAACTGACCATGGTTTTGCTTGCCCTGGATGTGGCAAAATATGTAGGTCACAGCTGGGACTGCACAGCCACGGGAAACACTGTATTCCTCGTTAATCTTCGGACTCGAAGACAAGCCTATTATTATACATAGAAAGTTTAAGAACACATACCTAACCTGAATCATTAATTGGCCTTACAAATAGATCACATTTTGTTAGTGAGACATGGATAATACATATTGTTTCTTGTAAGCATTTTTAAAACAATGTATGCAATATTCAACCTACTTTTTTTTTAGATAATTGTTTCGTTTCTTTTAAAAAAAAACTCTTAGGTCAAATTAAGCAAACAAACAAGAAAATTCCATTTAATTTCACTACATCTCATTTCAAATAGAAAAAAAAAATCACTGTAGTCTGTGTTCATTATATAATTATATAAGACTGTCACAAAGAAGGTCAAGACATAGCAATGAACCTTTCAATCTCATATAATCTTGAGTAGTTGTCAACTTGGCTAAACTTTCTCTGAAAATGTGTATGTGAGTCCCAATAGCTTGTAGTTCAAGAGTATCTTCAGAAGCACCATTCAAACTGCTAAAACAACACTGGTGTAGATAGAGTTGGCAAGATTGATAGGAAGTCAACAGAATGGTTAATAGTGCTAAGTATTGTGTACAGTCTTGGTAAGAAAGAAAAGCTGCTTTGTTATTACTTGATGCTGTGTCCTCAGATGCTAATAAGTCTGGAGTGGATTTCAAAATAGTTTTCATTTCTTCATTGTTTGCAAAGTCTAGTGCTGTAAAGCCTTGGTCTGATTTGGTCAACAATAATACTTTGCCTCCAAATTTTAACAATTCTCTGCTTACTTCTTTATGATTATTATTAACAGCATCCATCAGTGGAGTGATGCCACCAGGCCCTGAGGCATTGATATTGGTTTTAGAATCCAGCTCTGAGAGTGGACTATGCCTGAGCAACAAGCATACACAGTCTAAGCTTCCATGATTGCAGGCTTCATGTAAAGGAGTCCAACCAGCATTATCTTTCAAGTTAACATTTATACCTGGTATTAACAACAGTTCTTGCAATTTAATAGCATTATTTCTCCTGCATGCAATGTGAACAGCTGATTCTCCTTTAGCATTTGGTTTATTCGCTTTCTTAGCTAAATTATGTGTTTTATTTGCCTTTTTAGCTAAATTATATGTATGTGACTGATCAGGTAGCTGTTGTTCAACAGCTTTAGGTTTGTTGTTGAGAGTTGGGTGTACATTCAAAAAGTGACGTATAAGAGTAGACCATGATAAATGCTTCACTTGAAACTTTTCAATGAGAAAATGAGCGTAGCATTCGGACAGAATCATGGACACAACAAGAGTTCTGAACCAACTTGGTTCTATGCACTGAACAAGGGCAATCATTGTTTCAAAATCTGTTTTTACAGAACAAATAATCAGTTTCTTCGTAAGGTCACTTGCAAGTGAAATAACAGGATCCATCAAAAAATATGGATTGTCCAAAGCCCACTTTACATTTATAAGTCTAATACATTCTGCTGCTATAGCAATTAGAGATAAAATTGCTCTAGACATACTGAATTTGAAGTCTGAAATGAGTATACTAGTCTCTAATAGTTTTAGCAATTGGTTGGTTGTAGCTCCATGTTGGACAACATATGGACTCTGCCATAACCAGCTAACCAGCATGCTCTTCTGAACAGCTTCTTTAGTGCCTTGTTCAAGACAATGAATCCAATTGACTTCAAATAAGTTTACAATAAACTGCAATATCCATGAAGCAGCTACATAATTTCTCCTTTCACATTCTGATTGTATTATTTCAAAGAAATGCAATTTATTAGAACACAAATGAAAAGCATTTTTGTAACACTTGATCATTTTGGCAGTAGTTGGTGGATGCATGTGCAACCATGCTTGGAGGTAAGTGTTTGCCTTACAAGCCACTTTCAAATCTGAAGATTGTAGTAAATAAAGGAGCTCTCTAATAAGTAAAGGCTGTGGTGCATGGTCAGAAGATGGTGCAGCATAAATCAGAGCCACATCAGGAAAGTCTAATTCTCTTGCAGAATTCATTAACTCTCCGTACAAAGAGTGAATATTTTTGCATATGCCAGTGCTGCTTGGAATCTTTGCAACAGAAAATGACAAAGGCCAAGTAAGGAAATATTTTTCCAAAGAACGTTTACTATTTTTAGAGGACAGACTTGTCTTGATTTTATGCTGATTAGCTGGAGAAGATAAAGGCCCTGATGTGATATTTTTATGTCTTCTTTTTTTCCTTTTTGAGAAAGTTTTATTCCTGGTAGGTGCACTATTTATTGATGGAGCAGTAAATGTATCATCATCAGAGACCATCTCTGTTTTAGCCACATAATTGAGTAATGAACTGTTTTTAGTTGATTGTATTTTTTTGTTTTCTAGATTAATAGTTTCTAGTGGAACATCATCATCTGATATAATGATGACATTTTCATCATCATTCGATACAGAAATCTTGGTGACTGGTTTGTGAATGAAAGTGTTGTTTAAACTAGTGAGTTTACGGGAGATTTTAGTTTTGTCAAATCCAAAATATAAAAGGCTTTTTTGGTTTTTAGGTGAAGTTGTATTCGAGATCACTGATTTTGAAGGAGATGCTCCATACAGATAAACGCTGGGTCCTAGACTTTCGAATACATTTCTTTCTTGTCTACTCTTAGTTACTAAAGGTTTTGTCTGTTGGGATATGATGTTGCTAACCTCAGCAAGAGCACCATTTAATTTGTCCTGATTGCCATCTTTAGAGAATTTAGACTTTGTTAGTTGTTTAACATTTTTATCCATTGTTACTTTTTTGTCTTGGTTCATGTTGATCAATGTAGGAATGAAATCTCCACTAACTATTTCCTGTATATTAATCTGCTTAGACCGAGGGATTGTCTCAATCCGCACACTTTTTCTAGCTTCTTGAGTCTGAGGTAAAAGCATTCTGCCATTCACTATTGCCATCTCACTATTCCATACATTTCTTTTTGAATTCTCTGTTTCTTGCAATTCAGGGTGAATGGTGTTGCATATTAAATAATCAAAGGGATCCAAAATAGCATCCTAAATTTTGTTCAAAAAATGTAAAAAAAAATATTTAAGTATGTAAATATCTTTTTTACATAAAGACATGAGTTGTAATAAACAATTTCTTTTATTTTCATGAAAGAGACAGTAATAAAATATGTCATTGAGCAGTGTGGCTAGAACCAATAACTTGCAAGAGTTAAAATAAGGGAAAAAAAAATTATTTCAAAGAGGCAGATTATGTGCGAAGCAATCTTCATTCTGTGAAATACACTATCATAGATCAAAGTCTTGAATACCAACAACAGCTAATGATCACTTTTGTGGACATTAAAGAAAGCATTTGATAGTGTCAATGAAGAGTCACAATAAAAATAAGTGAAAATATAGCATCCCTGAAAAAATCTTCCAGATACAGTTAATCTAGCTCAGTGATTCCCCAGGGGTCCACGAAAGTGAAAAAAAGAATTGGGGGTCCATGAAATGCAAATGGGAGTCCACAAGAGTGGATCTCATTTAAGAAGGAATTGAGTTTAATATAAATCTCACATTAATGAAATCACATATTATACATATACATTATTTATACTTTATTATAGCTAGGTGTCACAGACCACTATGTTAATTTAATGTTTGTTTGCACAAGTCAAGGTCAATTTCCCAACTAACAAAGAAATGTTATTTTTAGATATATACGTCTGTGCAGGAATGGCGTGATTTGGATGTATGAATTTGATTGGTTAAAAGGTTTGGCGCTAAAATGTTCGCGGGCAAAAGAGTGCGCCAATTTAGTCTAGGCTGGATTGTTCTTGTGAGCAGATGTGTTTTAATAGTTCTTGAATCTTAAGAAAGATGCCTATGTTCTACATTTCATTTTATAGAATCATAACTTGTACATAGCTGTGCTTATGTTAAGTTTGAATAAAGTTCCAGTTTTATAAATTCAATGAAGCATTACTCTATTTGAATCCTAGATTGTCTGTGTTCGAAATTACATCTTAAATCAAAATAGAATCCCCGGCAATCACTCTCTTTATTGTGACACTAGGCCATTATATTTTTATTGTATTATTGGAATGAAAAACATATTTTAAATTTTAATACCTCATTTAAATAGCTTAATTTGGTCTAGAGATTTAACATGGCTGAATCTAAATATAAAATAAATGGTGATGTTAATTTTAAAAAATTTTTTCTTCTTTACTTGTGGAACTTATATTGCCAGGGGCGTAGCTAGGAATTTTCCATCGTTTGGGGGCCCGGGGGGCTTGACCTCTTTGGAGGCCCCTTTTAGTTGCTTTTTATCTAATTTTCAATGTAAAAAATACTCATTTGGGGGCCCCCCTCAAGTGGGGGCCCTGGGGATTTTCAAATTCTCCCCCCTCCTCCCCCACCCTAGCTACGACACTGTATATTGCCTATGTGTCTTTTACTTAACAACATTTTATGTAATGACACCATGAAACCACCTAAGCTGGAGGATCGTTCGAGACAAAGCCACCCCTGAAAAGATTTGAAAAACTATTGAACACTCCATGATAAAGTTGAGAAAAGATCTACAATTGGCAAAATATTTGCTATCAAATTTTAAGGAAAATATAATGGTTTTCTGTGTCTTAAAATATTTTGCAAAACTATGAAAATGACATACAATTGGTAAAAAAAAGAATGATTTAGCCAGATGATGAAGTTTTCAAAACTATTTTGTACACAAACCTGCATATGATATTTGCTAAAAATTCTTCTAAGCAACAAATAGTTCAAAGGTCTATATATGAACCGAGTTGTGCCTGTAATGAAGCATTTTTTGGGTACATGTTCGTTTATTTATGGATAAAGAAATTCACAACAAAATTTCTTTTTGTGATAACTGATAATTGACAATAAAGTCGAATACACATTTGATGTTTTGAAGGAATCGTTCGAAGAAAAAGCAAACCCTGTAACTATTATATCAGTAGCCAGAAATGGAGCACCATGGTTGGGTCCTACTACGGATAGTGTATCTGGGTGTTACTAATACACTAAGTAACTAAAAAGTAGTAGATCTAGATTGCAGGAATATCTTAAATTTGTTATCAAAGCAGTTATGAGAAGCTAAATACGCAATTACTTGTCGAAATGTAAAGAGAAAATGACATTAACATTCATCAGTTGAATCACAAAGCACCAGGAGAGGACCAAATTACAGCATAACTAATTCTCAGCACAAAGGAGTGCGTGATGTATGTGTGAAAAATAGTTTTAGTTTATTTAATAACTATATTTGAATAGTGTAGTTTTGTCTAGTTATATTTTTAACAAAAGAATTGTAGACTGTACAGCGTTAAATATTTGAAATTGAACTTCATTACTTTCTTGTCAAACAAGAGAGTGTTAATGTGCCATTTTTATGATGCTTTGAGACCAATTAAGCTGGAGAATCATTTGAGATAATGCCACCCTAATAAAAAGATAAAGGTTTGCAAAACTTTTAAACATTGAAAGATAAACTTCAGAATACACCCACAAAATCTATTTTGACCTGACATTGAGAAGTTGATGATCATAGTAAAATACCGAAAACCTCACACGATAGGCAAATTATTTATTTTACCAGCCGTTGAGGAGATTGTAAAAACTATTACACAAACTTATATCATTAAAAGAATTTCATGCTTGAGTTTTGCGGCTGGTGTCTTGTTTTTGCAATTTGGAAGACATAGTCAGCATTCTCTGGGGACAATCCAAAAGGGAAAATTTCAATGGTCCCAATTTTGAGCTTCCGGAACATAAATTTTCTCATTATGATGTATAGTTCTGATGTGAAAAATTATAGGTGGTCCTATCGGGATAGTTTATAATATGTCTTTCTTATATATCAAATGAGAGCTTGTCCATTTCTCGTTTTTACAATTCACTATTAGTTTCTTCATTTCTTTAGGATAGAGTGCGATGTTCAAGTGTGTATTTATTTTGGCACATTTGGCAAGTGTTCAGCCTTCTATTTCCTTGTATTTAAATATTGGAGAACAGTGTTATTGCTGTTGCTGTTGAGCTTTACAAGGTCACACAATATGTTTTGTAAAATATTTTTGGGGTTTTCCTTTAAATTTTGTAGATAATTACATCCTAGCCCAAACCTCCCGACAGAAGATGCGAGCAGGCAAAGTGACCACCGAACGTCAGTCCAGGGCCAGGCATCATGAGTTGTTTTATTTAGGAGGCATCAGAGTTTGTCATACTTTGAAGGACTATCTCTGTATTAGTCAAGAAAATATTTAACTGTTTGGTGAACTTTGCTGATTCGCAAGCCTGATAGCCGTTACTGTTTAGTGATATTTAACGATACATATCAACTGTTACATAATGGGTTTAAATTTCAATTTTGTTAATAAATTTATTGTAAAAAAATGAATTCAACTTAAAATGTAGTTTTAAATTACTTTTTCACTCCTCATGTCACTGGTTTGGAGATTATTTAAACAAAATGTGTAATTTCAAATTGATGAATTTTAAAAAATTCAATATAACTTAAACAGGGGGTCCACGGAAAACCAGAAAGCATGTCAAGGGGTCCACGAGACAAAAAAGTTTAAGAAGCACTGATCTAGCTGCTGCATTAAAACAGAGGAAGGAACAACAGAGTTCTGCATTGATACAGGTGTGAGACAGTGGTGAATCTTGTCTCCCTTCCTCCACGCCAACGACTACTTAATGAGGAGAGCAGTGAATCAGACTGCCTTTGGTATTCCAGGGCAAGAATAGAAGTGAATGTAAACAAGAAATGAGAGGTAGAGAGGCACCCAAAATTAGCCTCTGCATAAACTTGGATAAAACTAAAATTGTGTGATTGGGATATAAGCCAAAGTGTGACCCTGTCAGACTTGGCAAGTCAGAGCTTGAAGAGATGGATTAGTTCACATTCCTAGGCACCATCATAGCAAACAATGGAGATGCCTACCATGACATAGAAAAATTATGAATAGAAAAGGCAAGCAGCATTTTCCAAAGGCTGTGATCTATTTGGATAAACCAAGCTATTGGACTTGAGACAAAAATCCAAATACTTAACACAATCGTCATCCCAACAGCAATGTATGCATGTGAGACAAGGAAGTCAGCTGCCAAAATTGATAAAAAACTAAATGTAGCTCAACAAAAATATCTAAGACTGATTTTAGGAGTCAGTTATAGAGATCGGGTCTTAGACAAAGAAATCCTCAGCCATACTGGGATCTGACCAGTGTCACCACTAACCGAGCATAGCATGAGGCTTGTGGCACATGTCCTTAAACAGAATCAATTACACATATCAAGAATTGCAATGGCATAGAGGCCAATATAAGGAAAGCATGAATAAGGATGTCCTGGTATTACTTGGCGCCAAACTTTTTTATGGAGGACCTGAGAGCAGTGTACGACAGCCAGGAAGAGTCTTAAAACATTGCTAATGACAGATCTTTATGGAGACAACTTGCCAAACAATGTACAGAAAAGTTTTGGAGAATCTAAGTCTAAGTAAGTAGATGAATATAGTTCAGAGGGTATACTAACTAAAGAAATCTCTAGAGTGAACTAGATTTGCCTTGAACTACTTTTTTGTCATATCATTGAATAGAGTAGTGAAAGAAATAATTGGGAATAATTCTATGACCTCATTATCAGAAAATTCCATTTGATTTATCATGGGCTTGTAAATTAAATATACAAAAACATGCAACTTTTTGAGGGAAGAAAGTTTATATGTTCTTTTAATACTAAATCTATCTGTTTGGCATATACATTTCTTTCTTTATTTTTATTCATTAATATTTGGATTTGTAAAATAATTCTTATTGAATCTATGGATTCTGAATTTTCAATTCTGGATTAGTTTGTGCTTTATTTCATTTAAAGTATAGTAGTATTATATATCAGGATAAGAGGCCACTGGAATTAATTAATTAAAATAAATAAACAACTTCAAATCCTTATATTCAAATAGACAACTTAACCCTAAAAACGCGTGTGGTAGTTTAGCCATTAAACGTCAGAATTGTAATTCCATTTTGTATGCACTCACTGTAAAATACCTCAGCACATTAAGGGTTAATAAACTATTACAATAGTATTAATAATCATCACAGCAATAATAAGTTTACCTTGATAACAGTGTCAATTATAAAATTAGGATGCAGACATAAAAAGCCATGATCAATTAGGTCTTTAGCAACTTGGGCATTAGTAGAGTCCAAAAAAATATATGTAATATTTGCTAGTTTGTCAACTTGAGGAGATAATTTGAAGACAAAAACTTTTGCACCTCCATGTTTCAATAACCTGCAAAGTGTTAAATTAAAAAAAATATATATGAACATATGTATTTTTAATATGCTAATGAGTGTTAATTTAAAAAATAAACAGAAAATTACAGAAACTAGCATATAGATGTTTTTATAAGGAAAGTAAAAGTTTGCAAGCTAACCTCTAGCTAGGCCATAGAGATGTCAAATTTACAGCTCTGCCACTGCCTCGTCATAGTTCGCTTAGTATTGCGTTACTGCTAGGTTGAGTTGCAGTATCAGGTTTAACTAGTCCATAATATTTAATTCCACTATCTTATGCTCATAAAAAAATGTGTTCCCTAGTGCTGTCTTTATACATGTAATATGCATCATTCATTGTTTCAGTCCTTAGCTTCATATTTGTACTTACATTTCAAGCAGTAAACACATAACATAGGCTTTTTTTAAATAAATATTTTTTAAAGATCTTATATTTTGTTTATTCATAGATGTAGGCAGAATAAAGTTATTTTTGCTTAAACAAAATAACAAGTGTTTTTATTTTGTTATGTAACATTACATTATAATAACAGAGAGAATTAATGGAATATTAAAAAATAATAATTATAATAAAAATACATGTGGAACAAGAGCTGAAAAGTACCTTATAAAAAAAGCACCATTGGGCATATTAAAATCTACAGCCACATCCCAACCTGAGAATGGTTGTTCTTGAAATAAAGATATCTTCCATCTCCAACGCTTAGCAGCTAACATCAGCTCCAGGTTCTCACAGCTGTCTGAACTATGTTCATAATTATCTTCTTTCAACCAAATGCCCAAATCATAACTATCTTCCACAAATTTTATAGACAGAATCCATAAACCTTTAGGATTGAAAAGAAAAATTAAAAAAGCAAATATATATAAAATTATTTTTTTAAATTCATTTTAACAAACCAACAACAAACAGTTCTTTCAATATCTTTCAAAATACATATGACCAAAAGTTGATATAATTACTTGATGCTGAATTTGTATATTGAAACAAAAATTAGTTATTGAAGTAAATAGATTAATAATTGTCTTTATTAGAGTGTTACTGATATATTTTAATAAAAGACAGATAACTATGAAGTAAGAAAAAATAAAGATACCTTACATCTTTTTAGAAATTAGTTAATTAATTAATTAAAAATTAATCCAATTATGGTAACAATTCTACTATATCTGTTCTTAAAGACATTGAACACTTACAGACAAAAAGCTTAAAGTAGCTAATATTTACCTTTTGCACAGGCTTCTAGAAATAGTTCCGAACAGTTTAATTCTTCACAGATCAAATGGGTTGCTCCCAAAACCTAAACAGCGAAATGTCTATCATTTTAAGAATTCTTATTTTGATATAAACTTAAGCTTATGTCGTTTATGTTTTTAAAAGTGCCTTGAACTGTATCATAAATAATTATTCAAATTAAAAACTAATATTCATTATGGTTACATTAATAAGTAAAAAAAAAATGTGATAAAGATTCTGTTTTAATTAGTGTACTGGTACCTCTGATGTATATACTCCTTTCAAAAATTCTATTTTCTCTATCAATTCATCTAGTTTTGACGTTGAAACTTGTAGAATAATGTTTGGATGCATTTGTTCATCTGAAAATATTATAAATATATTTTACAAAAATCAAAAGATTACAATTGACAGCTCTATTTTATTATAAAGAAAAAGATTTTATACTGTTGCATATTTCTGAATCTTCTGGCTAAATGTACTAGTAGGCACACAACTCAAAACAATGCAAAGAACTTGACAACTAAATTTCAGCCTCATATAACATTATTGAATATAAACTGACTGTAACAAGTAGCTTAGAAGACTGTACAAATCTGGTTGTTTACAATTCACTGTACTTCGAACTGCACTTCAATCTTTCTCAACTTTCATTGAGCCGTATTCCGCTCCATTCAGCTGTTCCGAGTCGTCCTCACTACACAAATCAGAGCCATACACGTCTTACATCGACTTTATAGGCTCAAGTCCACTGTAGTTCGCTTGTATAGATTTTAACAACTCCAGTTAGCTCCCGTTAACTCTATCCTAGTTAACTTGCTTTGAGTCGCACACATCTCTGGCACACATCTCTGGTCGTACTCCACTCTATCGAAATCAGAGCCGTACACGTCTTACATCAACTGTATTGACTGTAATGGCTCAAGTCCACTATAGTTCGCTGTAGAGACTTTAACGACCACAGTCCACTCCAGTTAACTCTACTCTAGTTAACTGCCATTGAGTCGCACACATATTTGGTCGTTCTCCGTTCTACCGACGACTCACTATGACTCCTACCACGACTAACTTTTCACATTCACTCTATGGGTTTTACAGAGTCCCTAATCACTTCTCCGAAATCGCCCAAACGCCGCTGGTATCTTTTGGAACAACACTCACATCCTGTCTTTGCTTATACATGTATCCCCTAGAATAACACATCAGAACATGTCACATCCTGTCTTTGTTTGTAAGAGTAGACTCCAGAAAACACTGGCTGCTGAGTCATCTTGATGGGGTCACATGCTGACCTCCCCCTGTTATTGTTCATTTGTAACACTGCCCCCTTCTTAGATCTGTTCGTCCCGAACAGATTCAACTTCACCATGATACTGATTAAACCGTTCGACATTCAAGAAGGAAGCTTTGGTGGTTGCCCCATCCTCAGAGATGTCTTTCAATCTGGCCGTTGTCCATCGTCTTTGCATACAAGAATGGGAGCCAAATCCTCATTTTTCAGCTGGTCCTCACAAATGTTTTCATCAATCTTGGCATGGAAACATCGACCTTCAGATGACGACATTGGGCACTCTTGTCGAGAAAATTCATCAGCATTCTGACGATTTCGTGCTTCACTGCTACCCCTGTCATTGTTCATTTGTAACACTATGTCTAATTGAAAATCTTCAAAAATATTATGATGATATGTTAAATGAAAATACTTTTGACCCTTGATGGTTACAGGACTGGAGAGGTATCAGATTCCCAAAGATTAGCTAGCTGTAGATGTATATATATGTCGAGAAAATTTTTATGATGTACAGTATTAAGTTATAATATTCTCTTAGACTTTCAATGTTATAAATTAAAACAAGATGAAAAAAAAATTAATTGATCTAAACAATGCAAAAAACTCCTTCAACTTGGGGATATTCCCCAATTTAAGCATTTTTCTCTTGGTAAGGTTTTCAATGAACATTCAATGTAAGTAGGAAAGCAGTCGAAGATTCCTTTCGAGATCTTACTTTGCCACAAAGACAATATTTTGAGAATGCAGTGATAATGTTTTCCGATGGTCCTGCTGGAATGTAATGTTGCAATGCTCACTGCAGGTGTGACAAAATGTACAGAATTTAGGGTGTGATTTCATTCATTGTAAGTAGGAAAGCAGTCGAAGGCTCCTTTCGAGATCTTACTTTGCCATAAAGAAACTTTTTCACTAAATGACTTCAGTTTTGATGATACAGTGATGATGTTTTCCAATGTTCCTTGAAGACTTGAATTAAATAAATTTAATTTGTTGAATAAATTAGAGAGAAATGTAACCTTAACCCACCAGATCTGTTCATGAATAGAAAATCCAAAGTCTTCTTTTTCAGCCTATAAGAATGAAATCAGCTCAGCCTTGAGTTGGACGACAAGCTTTAACACTTGGACAGCCAACGAACGTTGGTGTGATACAGGAAGCAGTTGTATTCTGAATCCATTGCATAACAGAGCTTTCATTCTTTATGAACCGAATACAAGTTAGCAGCTGGGCTTTGCTGCTAAGGTCAGTGGATTCATCAACTGGAAGAGACCATAGCAGAGACACTTCATCGTCAGTCAAGTCGAATTGTTCTCAGATTTTATCTTGTAAATCTGACAATAAGTCTTCAATTCTGCGCAAGATAGTATCATTTGACAAAGGAACATTCTTAACTTTTTCGGCAGCATCAGGTCCTAGAATAGTTTCAACAACTATTGCTAAAGCTGGTGCAGTGAAAGATTCAGCCTCTGTGTATGCTTTCTTGCGTTTTGCTAATAACTGAGCAACCTTATAACTTGCAATCAATTCCTTTTTATGGCAGCTTTAGGTAGTTCGTAAGTTTCTGAGCTTGTTTATTTTGTTAAGCCCTGATGTTTTCAAAGTATTCCTTCAATTGCGCTTTTACAGCTTGATGTTTTGTTTCCAAGTGTCTCTTCAATTTGCTTGGAACAAGCGCCTCAGAGTTGCATTGCAGATCAGATAGAAGGGCAATGGAAAATCTTGAAGTCCAGAAGATTTGAAACCATATCCGATCTAATCTACTTTGTACCTTTGTTTAGTTCCTTGCTTTTCATTTGACTCTTGCGAAGTTTCATTCTTGCTAAGGTATTTCTCCATGAATAACAATGAATAATGTTTATTGAAAATAAGTATAGTGGAAAATTCCAATAACATCAATGGCTTACACCCCTTTCCGTCATAATGGAGCGATCCGATTTAGCAGGGCAGAGAAAATGGGAGAGTGCGGACTACTATTACTGATTGTTACAAGTGGGGGTGTCGTAACGTAAAATAAAAATTTAATATTAGGCAGACCTGTGTAAAGCTGCACGTGTAGTGTTCTGAAAACTCCAGCGGAACATCTGCAAATCTTATGCGGCAGTTTGAGAAACACTGATGACTGTATTATTACTGTATATTTATATAATATAGACAATATATAGAATATAGTATATTATAAGAATAAAAAAAGACTAAGTGTCACTAAGTGACTAAGTCACTAAAGTACTAAAGACTAAAAAAGTGTCTAAAGTAACTAAAAAGTAGGCTTAGTCAAGTAGATCATCATAAATCTAATAATGATATATATATAAATATACTGAGTATAATATTATACTATATACTAATTAATGTATTACTATATTATTATATTGTCTATATTTGACTATATATATAGTAATATACCAATAATAAATAATGGCTAATTGAAGTAATTGCCTATAATTCTATATTATAGTAAATTTAATCTAAATTTTACTTATTAGTTATAATTATATATTAAATATTATATATATTAATTAATAATATTTTAAAATAGTTATATATTATTTAAATATATTAAATATATATAAATATAGTAATTATATTAGATCTAGGGTTATTTCCGCATTTTGATGTCGATATTTACATACGGCCGCCATGCTGGAATGATGATAGCAACGGCTCCTAGGCAGCCAATTGTTGCCAGAAATTTTTGGAACCAAAATTAAATAAATAAAACGAGTTCTCTTTTGCTGCCAACTATTACATAAATAAAATCTTTATACGTTTAGACAGCGTTATTGGTTATAGACTTATTTATTTAAATAGAAAATAGATGTAGGGCCTACATTTCACTAGTCACGTGTAAAGTATTTCTCAGTGTTTTATTTTTTTATGTGCTGGTGTAGATTGAGTTAAGGATGCAATGTTTTTGTGTTCTATTATTAATATTACAAATTTTAATAAAATATAAAAAATTTGTATTAGTATTTTTTTTTCTTATGGATATTCAGTTTTTTTTTAAATTTGTTGATGCTTTATTTCATTATGTGTGTTTGGTCTGATTATATAAATGTGTGTGTGTGTGTTTTTATAGAGTACCGGTACAGTATAATAACGTCAATAAATAAATATAATATATGTTATTATATGTGTATGTGTGCGTGCTCGGGCGTGTGTTTTATATGAAATTATTGAGAGTTAAAAAAAATACTTAGCCTACTAGGTATCTTATTAATGGTAAAACAATAATTGAGACATTAATTCTACCACTCCCTCCTTTCTCATACCAGACAAAGGACAAGACTAATGTAGATCTACCAGTACCAGCATTTCAGTACATTTTAGTTTTGAAAACGATTTTAAGGCGGTAGAGGAGACAAGTGCCCTCTGATACAGTACCGCTAAAGCTCAAATCCGTGAATGTGCACATTACTTAGCTAATCTTTGGTTTTTGGTAGGACAAAGTTGGCGCATAAGCTAACATACGAGTGGCATAAGAGAATAATTCATTTGGTTAATTGGCTTGACCACATAACAGAGGTTGAAATCCTTGAGTTGTTACAGATAAACAGTATCCATGCCACAGCAACTATTGTGTGGGGGGGGGGGGGGGGTGTCAACAAAAACGTTACAAAGACAAAGTTCTTTCAAGGAGTGTGAGGGAAACGCTATAGCTTTAGGTCCTTTCTTATTGCTTGAGGTCGTGGGTGTTGTGTTTCACGATAGGCCTATAATGCAAGGGCTTGGTAATCAACAAAGAACGTAGATCTAAGATTTAAAAAAAGGAAGGTGAGAAAAGAAGCAGTCATATCTGCAGCAGACCCAAGCAAACCATGCGATCTATGTGGTCGGCTTTTTTAAAGAAAAAAAATTGGACTCCATAGCCACCTTCAAATTCATAGAAAATTGGAAATAATCCCATCTCCAGCTACGAAGAAGGAGCTATACATTTAATCTAGCTGATCTGCTCATTAATTGATTGGCTACCGGTTACGTTAATGTGAAAAATCGACATTTTGCCTCTAGATATAGGCCTATTGTTATTATAGGTTTAGGTACCATTAAGGTTAGGGTTAGGATAGGTTTATCTAGACATGCAAGCTCCTGCAAATAACTATAAAATAATAATTTAATTTATTACGCGCCGTTAACAATACACTATAAATCCTTGCAGAGCTCATTATTTTGTGTGTCCAAGGAGTTGAGTCAAAGATAATTACAACATTACGTAGTACCTGGATCATGGTAGCTGGAGATAAATACGAAATTAGTCGTATTCTAATTCTGTTCTAAAGTTGCTGCTCGGCGATCTGGAAGTACAGCAAGAAAACAACGCACACTATTTCTTTCTACTTCGTCAAATACCCATATTGTTCACAGCCATCAAAGACATAACTTACTAGGCGTCCCATTTTTGACCACTGTGGCAATGCACCGCAGGTGCGATTTGTAAGTCACAGTCATACGATACTACACACACGCACACATATCACCATTAACAAGAAAGGTGGGGGGGGGGGAGTCATGTGGAAAATGAAAGAATGTCAAGAAGAGGGGAGGGAAGAGAAAGTGGGGAAACAAAACTATGTCTTAATAGTAAAAAAAAAAGGGGGGGGGTGGAGGACAGAAGCTAGCTAAGATGTCCAGGATTACATCACATCCAGACGATGGCATTTTCGGCTAGCGGCTCATGGATGTCTCTCTTTGCTTTACCAGAGATAAGGGGAGGGAAGCTAAACGTCCTCTTCGATCCGAGGTTGAGTCTGTCTTGGTCAGATAAAAGGAAAAGTGTGTGTGTGTGTATAGGAGGTGGACTGGGTCACACATTCAGCTTTGCTAATAGGCTCTGCTATTAGGATATGTTGTAATACTAAAATGTGATTTTATTCTTTCTGGTGTGTGGAAATGTTGAGCTCCCTTTAATTTAGGCACCAGGAAATTAAGGAACCAGGAAATCGGGCACTCTTTGACAAGGCGGAAAATCAGGCACTCTTCAATAGAGATTTAAATTTATAGATAATTGATTTTTAGCTCATATTTTATTCCGAAAATACCAACAAAACCAACTTTCAATAGAATGTTCATGATTTAAAAGAAAAGCTGACAAAACGAAGAAAAAAAAATCAAAAGAATGCGGGGGGGGGGAATAACATTATATAATTTAGGCCTACACATCAAAGGATTCTGGGGAGGGGAGGTAGAGATGATTCCCCGCTTACTGCTACACATCCACAATCAACCCTTTAGATTAATTGTTAATATTATTTTTCAACAAAATATTACATATAATGTCGCTACCCCTCTCTAATGTAAAATTCAGCCAATCAAAAATCATTAGTAAATGCCAAGTCAAGTTTGAGGGCAGGGTGGTGAATTTTACTATTTCAGCGCTCCCCCCCCCCACAACACCTTCAACTATAAAGCAAAAGATTTGGATGACAGATACAGAGTCGGATCGGGTGTGTTGACGATAAATATAATCGCCTTCTCCCCATCTACCTCAACCCTTAAGATATGCTTGTGGAAAAGGAACCCCTCCCCCCACTGGTCCACAAATGAGATTGGACCAATGCGCTCTGAGCATGCTATAAGCATGAAAGTAGCGCTATATAAAAGCTATAATAAAAAAAAAATACTGTTCAATATTTATATACAGATAAAAATTAAGACAAATCAGGATTTTTTTTATTTATCGGAAACATAGGACATAGAGAACAACTGAAGTGAAAACAAAAAAAAAAAGTACCAACCTTCATCAACAGATGCCTGATAAATATCCTAAAAATACACTGGTACGACAAAGTAGAAAACAAAAAAGACAAAGTAGGTAAGTCGGACGAAAAAAATTGAGTTGCAGAAATTAGAGAGAAATGGAGATGCCTTGGTCACAAGAGAAATAGCCCGCTCCCATAGTTTCACCCATTTCTTGAACAAGCCAGTCAGCTAGCTTCAGTGACCTTGGTTAGACAGACACAGACAATCATTTTTCCTGTATTTTTATTAAATGTATAAATATTTATTTATGATTTTTTTCAATAAGGACATCAGTTGTTTTTTTGCATGTATCCCCCAGCACATTCTAGATACAATACAACAAGTCTCATAACACACATTACACTATACGGTATTTCGGCTTTTAAATCTCATAGCGAACAGCATTACACTAGATTTGACTAGATTAGTCCACTAGATTTAGGCTTAGATCTTTTTATTTCAATATTCATTTCAGATGTATGAAAAATATTAGAAGTTGTCAGCACCTTAAATCTTCATCAAAACATATAAAATACATCTTTATTTCTCTATACAATAATTCTAGGTCTAAATCTATTTTAATTCAATTTTTATAACATAAAAATGGGTGCCTAGATTTATGCTTTATCGTGTTATTGATGATAATTTAATTTGAGAATAATAATATATTACTCCCCCACCCCTTTTTAAAAGTACTACTTCTATTAATATAGTAAATATTCCTATTATTTCTATTGGTTTTATTTCTCTCTCTAGTAATCCGCTATAAGCTGTCGATATTTATATATATAGGTCTGTGAGTCTGCTATACAACGCTATATAATTCTATTATTTCTATATAAGTCTATATGTTTTTATTTTCTCTCTCTTCGAATATGGTTTCAGCTGTCGATATTAAAAATCAAGTAGGTTATCTCCCCCTGGAAATATTTTTTTCAGCATCGTTTCAGCGCTGAGAGATCGCAAAAAATCTGGCCAGTGGTTGCCAGGGCTGCCTAGAGACGTAAATACGACACCTAAATGCGGAAATTACCAGATCATCTACTATTAATTATTAATAATTATATATTATATATATAATATATATATAGAAATATAGTCAATTTCAATATAGTATTATAGAATAGATCTAGATTATACTAGATAATCTTGACTCTTGATTCTAGATTTAGATCTATACTAGATCTATATATAATAATAATAATATAAGTCTATATAAACTAATTAGTAATAAAGTATTATAAGATGATGATATTATTATATTAAGTTAATTAAGTATTTATATACTATAGATATTATATATAGTATAGATTAGTAATACATAGAAATTTAGAATCTATATCAGTATATTTGAGTATATGATTAGATAATCATAATAGATTATATCTAGACCAGATTTACTACCTTTACTATCTTTAATCTTAACACAGACCTAGATCAGATCTAGATTTATAGATTCTAGATCTAAATTATTATTATCTTAGATGTCTATAGATCTATAACTATAATATAGCCTATAAGTAGATCTAGATTCTAGACCTCTAGATCTAGATCTATATAGACATATTATACCGCCTTCGGCTTTTATTTGTAGGTAAATAATTGACAGCTGTCTATCCACACGTATGCTGACGAGAACTCAACCGTGTAAGTTTAATTATACTATGACTATGATTTTATGTCTATGGTGTCATTGATCAGTGAATACGTCTTAATAACTGTGGTTTCACAACACGGACAAGGACGACAGCAGTTCAAATCGTTGCATATAGTTACCATGTCATCACCAAAACCAGGGATGCCTACATATTGTCAAAATGGAAATGCGTATTCCCAGACCTCGAAATGCGTAATTTGGGTGGCAAATGCGTATTTCCCCTAAATATTAAGAATCATATTAAGGAAAGACTAAAATCACTTAAGCCCGTAATATACACGAAATGCGCAGCAATCCTAAACTGGACTAAACTAAAGTTAACACAGCACAAAACACTGGCGGATCCGGGGGGGGGGGGCGGTAGAGGCGATGAAAGGTGGAGGGGACGTATTTCTAGATAGAAATCACACAATTTGTATACGAATTTATTACTTTTGTTAATAATATTTACTAATTATTTATATTTCAACCTATTTATTATTATTTCGCCCCCCGATTTGGTGGGGTCGGGAGGGGCGATGGCATCAATCCCGCCCCTCCCTCCCATAAACTTTCGAGTGGGGGGGGGGGGCGGTCCAATTTATTTGTAGAAATCACAGCTTGCTAACAGAATAAATTAAATATCTTATGATTAAAACTTGTAATTGATTAAACTTATCTTTATATTCAGTGGTTCCCCTGTTGGACGATGGGCGGGGGGGGGATACCTCTACTGCCCTTCCCACCTAAACCCTTTGAGTGAGGTGGGAGGGCGGTCCTAATTTTATGGGAAAATCATAGTTTGTGAACAAAATTAGATGAATTAATAATAATAATAATAATAATAATTTTATTTATAAAGCGCTGTTAACAAACAAAATGTAGGCTCACGGCGCTGTAAAAACATTACAAACATGAGACATGACTAACTATATAATCTAAAAAAGTTCTAAACAGATAGGTCTTGATGTTCTTCTTAAAAGTGGTGTAGCAAGTTGTCTGTCTGAGATCAATGGGGAGTGAGTTCCAAACCTTTGGTCCGTGAACTGAAAAAGCCCGCTGACCGTAGCTTTTGAGGGAAAAACGTGGCACCACTAAAAGCGTAGGGCTCTCTGTGGGACATATGGAGTAATCAGTTCGCTAAAGTTACAAGGGCATCTCGATGTTGTATATACACTGATGACAAAGTGTGGCGACATTGTAATCAATTCTTTCTTTTACGGGTAACCAATGGAGCGTGCGTAAGAGCGCAGTAGCAGAATCTCGTCTGGCTTTTTTAAGAACTATTCGTGCGGCGTTGTTCTGAATACGTTGCAGCTTGGCTATTTTGTCGTCGGGTATACCTGCTAGCACGGCGTTGCAGTAGTCAAGTCGAGAGAGTATGAATGCCACAGCTAGCGTTTTTGTTGACTCCGTTGTTAGGTATGGTCGGATCTGGCCTAATCTGCGCAGCTGCAGATAAAGACCCTTGCAGAGCTGCCTTATGTGTGAGTAGAAAGATAGTGTTGAGTCAAAGAAATCTCCAAGATTCCGGACTACATTGACATAAGAAACCTGGCAGTTCGTGATAAAAAGAGAATCTGTGCTCTCGACTTTTGAGACGTTGTTCCGAGTGCCAATCTTAATTATTTCTGTCTTGTCTTCGTTCATCTTGAGCTTATTCTCAACCATCCAATCGCTCACCCTTGCAACGGTACCACTGATTTTCTCTGCCAGATGCGACACCTCTGAGGGTACTGATGAATCGTATAACTGTGAGTCATCGGCAAAGAAATGGTATAAGATGCCTGTTGGCCGTATGACACCGCTGAGCGGATATGTATACACAGTGAACAGTACTGGGCCTAGAACTGATCATTGGGATACTCCGTACTTCAAGAGTAATCTTGTTGATTCTGTCCCACTAACAACGACACTTTGGGTGCGTTCAGTCAGGTAGGATCCAAGCCACTTTAGGATGATTCCTGCTAAACCAAAAGTGGCAGAGAATCTGGCCATCATAATGTCATAATCAAGCGTATCAAAAGTTGCGGACAAGTCCAGCATGGAAAGAATTGATATGTGGCCTATGTCGGAATTGTGAAGTAAGTCGTTTAGTACCCTGACCACTGCTGTCTCTGTGCTACGGCACTTAATCCTATATGCCGATTGAAATTCTTCAAATATATTTTTTTATTATGTCGCTCCTCTTCGGGTATCTTGGCCAATTCGGTGGGGTAAGGGAGGGGGCGATCGCATCTACTGCTCTCCCCACACTAGCCCTACTTGTATAGAGAAATCATAGTTTGTGAACAAAATTAGTTGAAAATCTATATAATATAAGCTACATATTGATATGTGAACCAATTTTTATATTATGTCGCACCACATCTAATCTCTAATTTTATCATTAGTAAATATAAAACGAAAAAGGGTTGTACCAAGTGGGAGGGGCGATACTTCCGCCCATCTAGAACAAATCAATACTTTTTCTTTTTGTATTATAGTTAAGAAATTACTAAATTAGAAAAAAAAAAATTCGTCATTAATATAATTTATATTTTGCTATAAATTAAATTCTTATATCGAGTCGCCACACTCCCATTCTTTAATGCATAATGCAAGCATAAGCAGACATTATAAAAAGGAGCGAGGGTTAATCGTTTTCACTCTTCTGACCCTTCCCTTTCCAGAAGAAAACATGGTCTTTTAAAACAGAATAGTCAAATATGGCGACAAAGTAATGTAATTTCACATGAATTTATCAGTTTTTCAAAGTAAGACTTTGCTTTGGAAATTTAGAATTCATACGAAATTTTTCAGTATAAGAGTAACGATTGCTATGAGTTCAGAATCCAAATATATTTTTCACAGTCGTTTTTTTCAACATTTACTCAATCTGATATTTCTCTAGTTAAATAAATGTGGGGCTCACAATTTATGCTTGAATCCTAAAAATGCAAAAAAAAAAAAAATAAAAAAATCTATATATATAATCCTCAAAGTAAAAGGTCAAACAACAACATGCAAGCAACAAGTAAATAGGGAAGATCCCATGGCGCAGCGCGCGGTGTGAATGGAAATTGGTGCATCCCAATCCGCACTATTTTGTGAATGAAAGTGGTGTTTATATAATTATCTCTTCTTCTCAGATAATTGTCATAATATTAAAATTATTTCCACATTATTGTGTCGTAAGACTATTAATTGAAACTAGAACAACAATACACAGATAGAGTATACTCTCAGGTTTCACTTTAGAAAGTACTTTAATTACGCACATTCGTTCATTAGACTTACGAAAGGTTAACTCATCTCTCTATTCCTAGATCTAGATCTAGATCTAAAACTTGAATTCAACTCTAAGAAGATTATAGAACTTATCTTCGCAAGTATAGTTTTATGCCTTAGCACATGAACATACTAATTATAGTTCATTGAATCAAATTAACATTCAAATTTGTTTTTCTAAAGCATTGTTACATGTGCAGCTATATTCTTAATATCGTGTAAATTAAGGTCAATTAGCCTTTTTTTTTTAGCTCCATTCATAGTATTTTTCATTCATGAATTCACGCATTCGCTTTACTTATAACAAGCAAATGGGAAGATCCCATGGCGCAGCATGGTGTGAATGGGAAATACTATATCCAAATCCGCACTATTTTCATTCACAAAATAGCATAGCATATTTTTTTTTTTAGTTTAAAACGATTTTAATAATGTCCGGAAATTTCCAGGACTTTTTCGACCGGCGGCATAGCATTTAATAACATTTCAGGAGATTTCCAGGGGGCTCCTGGTAAATCAAGAGGCCGCGGGAAATCTTTTATGTTTTATAAAATGGTTCAATTTAATAATTTATACACCTAAAAATTAGCACGGGTCCAAAGAAATTTTGGGACGCCATGTGGTCGCATATGTTGTAGTATTTTTTATTCATGAATTCACTTATAACAAGTAAATGGGAAGATCCCATGGCGCAGCATGGTGTGAATGAAAATTGTGTATCCAATGAAAGTGCGGGACCCACTGGGGTCGCATATGTTGTAGTGCCTAAGGCCTGCCCTGGAAAATAGCGGCGTATGCTATGCCGCCGGTAGACTAGTAATAATAATTAGAGAAGAATCTAATTGGTACACTTAATTTCTCCACCCACTTCCGAAATTTTGTAATTAGTGCTTTGAATTATAGTTCTGTAACAAAAAAAAGTTACGAAATAGGATGAATAATGAGCTGTAGATGTCAGGAGAATGCGTTTCTACAGTGAAAATGCAAGAAAACGCTTTTGGCGTCGGGGCTTAGCCCCGAACTTCATTGTTGAATAATGAGCTGTAGATGTCAAGAGAATGCGTTTCTGCAGTGAAAATGCAAAAAAACGCCTTTGGCTTCGCCCCGAACCCCAATAGGAAGGCTTACAGCTCTCCCCAGATCCCCTTCTTCTTCTTCGTTCTCATTGTTATGTTGAAGGGTTCAGATCACTACACCAATATCTGAGATGAACTGCGCAGTGGTTTCCAAGTCAGGGAGCTCTCCAAATAGTTTTCTTTATATTGGGGTGCTTTGGGGCCAGTGTCTTATACGGGCCTCTTGGTAAAGAGCGCAGTCTTGAAGGACGTGGTCGGCATTCTCTGATGACACTAAACATGGGCAGATATCACTGGTTCCAATTTTGAGCTTCCGGTACATGTGTTGTCGCATTCTGTTGTGTCCGGTCCTAAGTCGAAAGATTACACGTTGATCTTGTCGGGATAGCTTATAGTAAGCATCACCTTTCTTGTGATTTGGATGTGAGCTTGTCCATTTCTCATTTATTTTATTTATATTTAATTTCTTCATTTCTTCCGGGTAGAATGCAGAGTTTATTTGTGAGTTAGTTCTCCCACTCTTGGCGAGTGTGTCAGCCTCCTCATTTCCTTCTAGTTGAATGTGAGCTGGTACCCACTGAATAACAGTTTTTTTGCTGTTTTTGTTGAGTTTTGCAAGTGCTGTTCTGAGGTTTTTATTGTAGGTGCCTTTCCAAGGTTTCCAATTTGGTAAATTGGGAGATAATTTTTATTTCTCTTCTTTCATCCAGAGAGATCAGGGCAGCAGTTTCCTCCATAGCTCTTATGGGTGTTGTTTTCATTGCTCCTGTCATAATCCTTAGACCAATATTCTGAACCTTGTCTATTTTCCTTAGGTTGGTTTGAGCTGCTGAGACCCATGCTGTGGCACCATATTCTAATACAGGTCTTAGGAATAGGAAGGCTTACAGCGCTCCCCACATCCCCAATTAAGCTATCAAGAGGAAGGCCTCAACATGACTTTTTTTTCGTTCGACGAAGGTTGAAAAACATTGGTTTTTATGTTCATACTAGCTAAATTTTACCCGGCTTTGCTCGGGTTTTTCTTTCTACAAATAGCATGCATTTAGTCTCTTTGAATAATCAATAATGACGTGAACAAAAAAGATGATAATTTTAAAAATAAATCAATTCATCCATTGCTGTGTGTGAGAAAGAAGAGCTAAGTCGTCTGCAAAGTGTAGGTCATCTAACTGTTTCCAAAGTGTCAACTGTATACCGTTCTGCTTCTGGTCAGTTACTGTCTTCATGATCCAATCTATGTCTAGTAGAAATAAGAAGGAAAAGAGTAAACAGCCTTGTCACACTCATGTTTGGACTTCAAATGCCTCTGTCAGTTGTCTGCCATGCACTACTATGCAAGTTATCCCTTCATATGACTTCTTGATGATGTTATTAATTTTTTCAGGCACTCCATTGTGTCTCAAAAGTCTCCAGAGGGTCCATCTGTCCACACTGTCTAATTCCTTCTCATAGTCTATAAAACTGACGTAGAAAGGGGAGTTCCATTTCATGGACTGTTTCAAAATTATACGTAGTGTTGCTATCTGATCTGTACATGATCTCTCCTTTCGAAAGCCGGCTTGTTGGTCACGGAGATGTGGGTCTACAGCATCTTTCATTTGGTTTAACAGAATGCAATTAAACACTTTCCCTGAAATGGACAGTAGTGTTATCCCTCGATAGTTAGAGCAGGAACTAAGATCGCCTTTCTTTGGGAGTTTGATGAGGTAGCCCTCTTTCCATTCTGGTGGCACTTCTTTTTCCCATATTTTTAGAAATATAAGAGTTCCAGCCTCCAAATGAGAAGAAAGTAGTTTATTAGATCTAGGTTAATCTAGATCATCAATGAAATGAAAGCTTTTAAATCTAATTTTAAAATAGTTATTGTTAATTAAAAGTATAGTCATGTATATAAGAGAGTAAGCTATATTGAACTCTCATTGATTTAAATAAAAAAAAAACGCAAAATAGAGCTTAATTATTCAAAGGTCAATATCTGTTGTTATTTTTGTGTAGCTATGTAAGTTCATGACCCCTTGACGCGTCGCCTTGGTGACAAAAAAAAAACCGCGATAAAATCTATTTTATAATTTAAGCAAACGCGTGAATGCAACTGTTAATATAACATTGTTAGTTTAATTTTATTTAGATCTAGATCTTGATTCTTAAAAGAAAATTGAATGTCTTGTGTTGACCTCGATCTAAATCAGTATGTAGGTCAACAACATTCACTTGTATAGTGCGGGATGATGCAATAGAAGAAATGTTGTTAACACGTATGTAAATTAATGTGTAGCAATGTTGTCAAGAGGTATCACTACGCGGCGAGAGTGATGGTTCGCGACTTACGGAAAAGTGTGCTAATATAAAATATATATTACGTCATTGTTTATTGTTTATGTTTTTAAGTGAACGTAAAAGATAGAGCGGAAATAAAAGAGTTCTCTATATGTCTACCTTCATGACGACAGTCTCGTTATATTATTAATTGTTACTTTGTAAAGTCTACAGTAGTTTATTAATCTGTGACAACAGAACATGGTGTCAGAAGGGTCAGATCTTGTGATCTGGTGTCAGAAGGGTCAGATCTTGTGATCTTGTGTCAGATCTTGTGACAGATCTGGAAGGTAGTGGTTTCTATATTGCTTTAAAATACATTTATTTGTACCAAGTGGCCGTGGTATCATATCACTAGACTAGTTCATATTCAACGTTATTGAATTGTTTTGGATCTAGATCTAGACATAGAATCTAGAATCTGTAATGGAATTATTCGATCCTCCTAAACCGTTGTTACTAGACGGCAATCTATCTGAAAGATGGAAAAAATGGAGACAAAGTTTTGAACTGTTTATGGTCGCCACTGAAAGGAACACGAAGCCCGAACGAGTGAAGAAAGCTTTACTGCTACACCTGATCGGTGAACCCGCTAGAGACATCTACAATACTTTTGAAGTATGTGAAAGGTTTCAGAATCATTTTATGCCTAAGTCCAACACTGTTTATGACAGATTTAAATTCTTTACCAGAAGTCAGAAGGACGGTGAAACGTTTGAACAGTACTATACAGATTTAAAGAATTTGTCCAAAGAATGTAAGTTTGACAACCTTTGTGAGGAACTCATAAGAGATCGATTGGTATGTGGCATACAGTCGGATCGAGTGAGAGAGAGACTTCTGAGAGACGTAGACTTAACTTTAGAAAAAGCAGCAACCATCATTCGTGCTGACGAGCATACACAGAACCAAATGATGGATATGAAAGTGGATATGAAAGGAATACAAATAGATGCTGCTAGTAAAGTAAAGAGGACAGAAGACAGAATGCCAGTTAAAAACTCACACGAGAGTATGGCAAGGAACCATGGAACAAGTACCATAAAAGATTGTAGATCTTGTGGTAGATCGCATGGAAAACACAATTGTCCAGCATTCGGACAGACATGCCGAAAATGTAAAAAGAAAAATCATTTCGCTGCAAAATGTCGTTCGAAATATTCCAAGGCTGGTGATTTACTGGAAGATGAAAGTCAAGCAAGCCAAGCAAATGAGTTATGGTTTGAGGCAATTGGTACTGACAACAATGTCAGAGTTTGGATGGTTGATGTCAATATTATGGGAAAGATAGTCAAAATGAAAATTGACACAGGGGCACAAGCTAATGTGATATCAGAGTCAATGTGGAAGACTTTAGAAACTGAAAGTCAGTTAAAACATTCAAATGTTACCCTACGAGCTTTAGGGGATGAAGCACTATAACTGATGGGAGTTACATCGGTCACATTTAAAGTTGACGATGTGGAAGCAAGATGATCTGTATGTGATCAAGAAAGAAGTAAACCCTGTTCTAGGTATGAAGACATCTATTGCTTTAAAACTAATTGAAGCAAAAGAAAATGTCGAAGTACATATTGTCAAGCAACAAAATGAAGTTCCACGAGAGTTGATGCCGAGAAATCAACTAACAACAACTAGTAGACCAAAGTCAGGTTCTCAATTGCATGAAGATGATAAACTATTACGTGCTCAAGAGAAATCGAGATCAGATGAGGACATGATTAAGAAAAATTATGGCGCAACAGAAAAATTTCCCGGAAGTAATCAGAAGGTAAAAGAAATTCGTCGCAAAACTGAAGCTGATGTTAAACTGTTCAAAAGAAACAATGTAAAGGGAAAATTGCTACCTCATGCTGTACCAGACAGACCATGGAAAAAGGTTGCGACAGATTTGTTTGAATGGCGAAACAATGATTATTTGCTAGTTGTGGACTATTTCTCAAAATACCCTGAAATAAAACGACTGGAGAACAAAACAGCAGAATGTGTTATCAGAGCACTGAAAGGTATTTTTGCTAGACATGGCATACCAGAAGAAATAGTGAGCGACAATATGCCATTCAACAGTTATCAATATAGAGAGTTTGCTTCTGAATGGAATTTCAAGATAACTACATCAAGTCCCAGGTAACCTCAATCAAATGGTCAAAGTGAGGTGTATGTTGGTATCGTAAAGCAGATATTCAACAAAGCATACAAAAGTGGGAAAGATCCATATCTCGCTATGCTCGAGTATAGAAATACTCCAATAAGTGGACTGCCGTATTCACCATCACAACTGCTGATGAGTAGAAGACTCAGGGACATAATTCCAACTGATCCCAAACTATTTGAACCATCGATAGCTGAAAATGCAGAGAGATTACTCAACGAACGACAGATGAAAAGCAAAGTAAAATACGATACAAAAGCAAGACTGCCTAAAGATTATTCTGTTGGAGAGAAGGTGAGAGTGCGTCTAGGACAAACATGGCAGAAAGCTGTCGTCATTAAGAAACATCCATCACCCAGATCTTATATCATAAACACCAATGATGGAAAAACCTACAGAAGAAACCAACGGTTTTTGAACAAGAGTTTTGATGAAAACATCTCTGGGTACTATGATACTGACGAAGACAATGAACAACAAACTGTTAGAACAACCGAAACAGACAGTTATAGACCAACGTCTAGAGAACTTGTTGTGCCAGTCAAAACAACCAGAAGTGGCCGAGTTGTTAAGATTCCTTCTAGATATCAGTAGGCCTTATTAAGAACTTTAAAAGGAAGGATGTGCTAATATAAAATATATTACGTCATTGTTTATTGTTTATGTTTTTAAGTGAACGTAAAAGATAGAGCGGAAATAAAAGAGTTCTCTATATGTCTACCTTCATGACGACAGTCTCGTTATATTATTAATTGTTACTTTGTAAAGTCTACAGTAGTTTATTAATCTGTGACAACAGAACAAAAAGTATGTCAAGACGTTTAACGCTATTTACATTTAGAACAAACGATTTTATGTAAAAAATGTTTTGTAAACTCAAATTTGAAGGTTAATTAAATTTAATAATGAAATAATAAACTCTAAATTCTATTGGGTTGGCTACGCTCATAGAATTTTGAGTGTGTAATTTGCTTTTTTATATTAAAAAGGGTGTTAAAACTCAAAAACCCCTTTTTAGCATTTAATTTGCTTTTTTTTATATTGAAAAGGTATTTTTTAGCTTCAAATACCGCTGTAGGGGAGTTTAAAGTCAAAACCCCTTTTGGCATCGCTCATATAATTTTGAGTGTGTAGTTTACTTTTTTTTTTTTTTCAAATTGAAGATATATTTTTTAGCTTCAAACCCCGCTGAAAGAGGGTATAAATTCAAAATCCCCAATGGCTATGTTCAAAGCATCTTAGTGTGTAATTTCCTTTCCTTATATTGAAGAAATATTTGTTTTTGCTTTAAACCCTGCTGAAGATGGGTGTGACAAGTCAAAAACTCGCCGTCAGATTCGCTCACTTTTATCACAGCATTAATTATTATTTATCCTTATTTATTTATTTTATTTCAATTATTTCCCCTTTGTATGCCTCATTTCCTCACTAACCCCCCCCCCCTCTTTCCTCCCCTCGCCAGACTAAGACCGCCACACTGTCTGTCAACTAGGCCAACCCTTGTCTCTTATCTCCCCTTGACCGGGGAAGAGATCAAACAGGTAGTCGCCTTGAGGGCCGGATGCCCATCCCTCTCAGTTGATACCATATGGGCAGGAATGTAATGTATTACTCCTCCCGCCTCAACACGTGTCTCTCTCTCCTTGATCAAAGAGATCATTCGACGTCTATCGACCCTCCAAGGTGTGTCCGCACATCTCAGGCCTCTTTCCAATATGTGAAATATTCGTCTCGAGCCGAC
Organism: Biomphalaria straminea; assembly: GCA_021533235.1. Classification (NCBI taxonomy): domain Eukaryota; kingdom Metazoa; phylum Mollusca; class Gastropoda; family Planorbidae; genus Biomphalaria; species Biomphalaria straminea. The sequence goes on along the minus strand of JADKLZ010000130.1, from coordinate 6,494,239 downwards.
CACGTGAGAGACAATCCCAATCTTGTCACATTTCCTGTATCCGCTCTCACCTCTGACCTTATAAGCTAATCTATTTCCAAGTAGACACTAGCTCATTTTCATTTCGCTCTCCCGCTGGCACTTGCCACATGAGCCTGGACTACTTAATTTGTTAATTCTCTTATAGGAATATTTGGTGGTGAGTTAGCCAAACTTAGTCACAAGTTCCATATAGCTAGCTTGTGTGTATATTTCATTCTGGATATTGTCATGTGTATTTTAATTAGTTCATTTATATTTAATTTGTGCATTGTGTATTTCTCACTGTCGTAAGTAGGAAACTTTGAATTCAGAGTTTTCCTTCTCCTAGGTGGGTAGCCAGCCATGGCTAACGAGCCCCTCCTGCCCGAAGCTTACTGGTTAAGGCGCCAGTTACTCGCCTGTGCCCCTTCTCCTGTTAGTAGGAACAGTTCCGCCGGACTCAATATCTGAGCCACACGTGAAGGCCGGGAGTTGGACTGGTTGTCAGAGGCTATTTGAGACGCATGCCATCAGGAAGCATTTTATAGGTAGTGGAGTGCTTACATCCATTACCACTTCCGGCAATGACAACCTTGCGGAACCTCTGCTGCCTTGCAGCTATACCCAATCAAGGGAAAGGCTTCGGGAGTCAACCCTAAGGAAAAATCAGGAGCTGGCGACCCTAAGGCAGTTTGCATCACCCAGTGCTACACTCTGGCAGAACCTGCGACGCTGCTGACCCCAAACTGTATCGGCACTGCCGTTCCTTTGGATACATCAGCTGCGTGGAGAGGGGGGAACTGATGTGTGGGCGACATCGTTTCGACCACAGCTTGTGCCCAGGCATTCATCTCATTTCCATGAGATGATCCATAGTCGCTTCGCGACTGACGGTGGCCATAGGAAGTAGGAAACTTAACCATTGCATATGTATATATTTATATATTTCGTTTACCCATGTCGGCAATATTATTGCTACGTTGCTCAATCGATAATTGACGCAACATTGAACATGTATGTACATCTTAGCTTATTTTCTTTATCTCGGCTGGTCGCCTTGAAGAGCTATAAGAAATCTCTCTCGTTTTAATCATTTTGCTTTTGCAAGAGTTGTTCCCTCCCCTTGAACGGACAATCATTGTTCACGTCATGGCCCCGGCCGTGTTTGGACAATAGCGTCACGGTCATTGACCACCAACGTCCAATTCTCCCCTCTTCTCCCCCCCTCTTTTATACTTGTATTCTATTGAGATTCTTATTTCCCCCTTTTATGTACATATATTACTTTTTCCCCTCTCAAATATAAAGTATTTTCGGAAATTCCGAATCGAAAGCAAGAAAAATCTTGTTTGAGTAACTGTAGAACTTTCAGCTGATACTGGTAACTACTGGTTACAGAAGCTGCTTTATAAACCAGTTAAGTAACATTTTACACACCAAAGTACACACCAAAACCGAGCTTGAAAAATCCACAAAAAAACATTACTTTTTTTGGAAAATATTCGAAGATTCGAAATTTTAAAAATAATTTCGAATCGAATTCGAATATTCTTTTTATATTCGAATTCGAATCGAATATCGAATATTCGCAGGTCCCTAATATATATATATATATATATAGGGCATAGGGTTAGGGTTACTTGTCGTTAGGGTTAGGTTTTGGGAAAAAATCCTCCTCCCCCCCCCCCACTCCAAAGTTCTGGATCCGCTAGTGGCATTAAGTTATATAAAACGTTTTGTAGATTTGTCAAAATGTGTACACTTTTATCATAGACTTTTCTAGAAAACATTAAAATGATGCCGTTCTTGTCACTTTGCAATGATTTTAAGATAATAATATTATGCTTCTAGTGAATTCCACATTCCATATTAGCTGCAACAAAATTAAAAAAAAAAAAAGAATGGGAATTTTTGTTTCAAGTGAAATGAGACTTACACCAGATGTAATGGTTTGCTTATCTGGATCAGTGACATATGTAATCTGTAGGTCTATTATTTTTTTTTATTAGGCTTTTAAGTTTGCTGAATAGCTGTTAAGATAAAGCTATGTGTTCTGCTTTCTGATGCTTGAAATCATTCTATAATATAAACTAGAATTAGATTTAGATCTATATTGAGATCTAAATCTAGAAAATTCTAGAATAGATCTATTTACATCTAGTTCTTATTTCTAAATCTAGAGTTACGTAAATTCTATTATAGGTGCCTGACATCGTAAAATATCTCTAGTTCTAGAGTAAGGCTAGATGAATTAGAACTAATCAATCAATACAGTCACGCTAGATCTAAGAGATAAAAAAAAACCACATTAGTGAAAATATTGTAATACTTATATAGGTTATGGCTGAAATAGATATGAATACTTAACTTTTATACTGCTCATGCTGTATAGTAAAGTACACTAATTTGCAAATCACAAATTTTCCCTTCATAAAACTCTCTTATTGGCCAGTCTATATTTATTTATGTCTATGGGCAAAATATTAGGAATAATGAAGTTTTGTACTTTTCAAAACTAAAGATCATAGTTATATATAGACTGAAATTTACGTCCTAGAATTTATAGCTCAATTGCCGCCATCTTTTTTCATCTTTTTCTCACGTAGATGTAGTACAAAAAACGTATTTGACTCTTCCCAAATGAAAATAACATCCTACGACCAGTCGATATTTGTTTATGTCTATGAATTTTTAATTTCTTTCATAATTTGGAAATCCGAACTCAATAGTAGATATATATAATAAGAGAGTTTTATGAAGGGAAAATTTGTGATTTGCAAATTTGTGTACTTTACTATACCCCTTACGGGGCCGCTAAAAAAGACACGAAATTTCCGATGGTCTTAGGCGACCCTTGGCAAATAATCATTCGACCCCCAAAGAAAGGGGTCGCGACCCACATGTTGAGAACCTCTGTTGTTCACTAAAGACCACTAAATTGGGATTTTGAGTTCAAAAGGTTAATATTGGGCGAAATGATGCGTATCATATCTATTGTTGATATGCAAGATAGGTGCGAAAGAGAGAGAGAGAGATTCGGAAAGAGAATATAGGCTAATATAGAAGTAGGCTACACACATTAGACATTAATAGAAACGTTACGAACTCACTAATGAACTTCGGATTCACATTTTTTTCTCCTACACTGAAATGACTTATGTGTCTGGAAGTGAAGACATTTTATCTTCATAAGTGAATATATAATCGTTGAATTTTCATTGATTTAACTAACAACTTGAAAAAAAGAGCGTACTAAGTAACAATCTCAATGACTTGAGAGAAACATAAGAAGTAGTAAACCTAGATGTAAGCATATTGAACATGTCTGATTAAATTGATACTAATAATGTATATCAAGACAATCAGTATCAAGTACTATCAAGTATCAATCAAATCAAGTTTAGTAGCCTAAATGATAACGCTGTATGAGTTACACTATTTTAACGTTCTCCTAGGACAATTTCATTATTATAGGCCTATGCCCCCTATGTTAAATGTTCTTCGTAAATGATCTCAATTACCCCCCCCTCCCGGAATGCTCATTTTGAACTACAGACCATGGAACTGTACAGACTTGGTAATAGAGATAATTTCTTTAATACCAAGGAAATGATCAAGGGAAATAATTCCCTATTGATGTTGCAGAATTCTCTGGTATTGTAAACCATTCTACCTTTATGAGCTATGCGATTTGTTCAATTTAGCAAGATACCGTCTAAGTCTATAGTTGCAATCGATACTATTGGTGAAATAAAGACGTTTAATAGTGAGCTGTATGCCTTTTTCTTTTGAAGGATATAGATATCTAGATCTATCAGAAAATGACTCATTCTATCATTATTTGGTTCTCTCCAATCACGAAGACGATTTTAATGCAACCATTACGCGTAATAAGCTCATCAAAGTTTAGGCCTAGTAAAGACACTATTTCTAGAAGTTCCAGCTATCCGCACGAAAGCGGGCCAACTGACAAATGATGTTCATTGATAAAAGGGTTAATGATTATAGATAATCAGCTATAGTACTCAATTCCCTTTTCTTGACATTAATTAACAATAATAGATTCCAAAACGTATCATTCGGAATTCGTATAGTCTTTTATGTTACTAAATAAGTTAAGCACCAATTATTTATTTATGAATCTTTTTAATACCTAATATGTTGAGAAATCCATAACCAGTAATTTATAGATTACGATGATTGTAATCTATTATTATTTTATTGTTTTTCATTTAGTCCCGCCGTTATTTTTGCTAATTCTTCTCTGTAAACACTCTATTTAAAACTTTATGCTGAAAGTAACCAACAGTTCTCGAGCTAGACGAAGACATTTTAAAGACGTATGTAACTTCCCTAAAAAAATCTAACAATAATTCTGTGCATACTTTCATGATTTTAAGCGTATTCAATGGATATAAATGTCATTCTGATATCTGTGAATAATACGGCAAATGTTTTTTCCAACGACCACAGACAGTTACTTAGCACTGAAGGGAAAAATATTTTCATTCTCATCAATCACGTCATTCTGAGTACTCTCTTCAGTTTGTTCGGTATTATTGCTAACACTGTTAATATTTTGGTCTTCCATAAACAGGGACTTAGGATGTCAATGAATCTTAGTTTCTTTATTTTAGCTATCACAGATTTAATGGGGCTTTTGACGCAATTGTGGCACAACTTTTGTCTTAACCCTTACATTGACGAAATGAACGCTCCTTTAGAGTTCATGGAAATACAGTTTTTAACGGCGGGCAATCCAAATGCTTGCCTGGTGCGAATAACTGGTTGGATCACTGTTTATATTACAGCTGAGCGATGCCTGTCTATAGCAATTCCGCTTAAAATCAAACAAGTGGTTACTTTTGAAAGGACAGCGATCATTTTGTTAGTAATCTACATCATTAATGTTGCATCGCTCGTCCCTTTATATTTCTCGGCTTACTTTAGTTGGAATTTTTACCCACAACATAACAGGACCATGTTAGGTGTGTCGTATAAAAGCAATAAACTTATCATACAAGATTTGTTGTATATTTTCCAGGCATCTCTGGCCCTGGTCGCCTTTGCATGCGCCATTATATTTACATCAATATTGATAATCACTCTGAAAGAAAAGTCCAAATGGCGTCAGAAGTCTACATTCGATAAAGATCAGAACAAGCCAATGTCCAACAGGGAAAAGAAAACTGTCCGAATGGTCATTGTGGTAGCCAGTGTCCTTATTGTCTGCTACACCCCAGCGTGTACTAATTCTATAGTCTCAGCCATTATACAAGACTACACCATCACTGGTCGGCAGTCGAATATTTTTCAAGCGGTTTGGTCATTTGGGTTTTTGTTTCATTCAGTCAATTCATCCATCACCATATTGTTGTACCACAGAATGAGTTCAAAATATAAAATAACATTCCAACAAATGTTTTCAGGCTGTTGGAAACAAAACGATGTTATCTCACAACGTGAAGAGTGAAGTAGTTGGTACTTTTGAGCGTGAAGTAGTTAGCCTATTAAGTAAACTAACCGTTAATGTTAATAAAACATTTAGTTCTTAGTTGTTCTTGAGATAAGGGAGTTTTTGGCTGGACCGTGATTTTGTAACACATGTGTGATGGAAATAAAAACTCAGATATTCTAAAGTTTTGGAAGTACAAAGCTATTGTTAAGAACAAAAAAAAAAAAAAACAAGATTACAAAGAGAGTTTGTGTGATACACAAACTCAGAGGCGCCCCCCGTCAGAGTCGGATCCCTGTCAGATCTGCCTATTCGCAAGATGTTTCAGATGTTCCTTCAAAGTTGAAAATAATTAACTTCTCGCTGGACGACGGAGGATGGCGAGCAGGGTATAAACCTGCCTTATCTTGATGTTTGCGCACTAGACTGTAGTTCGGATTTATCGTTGGTCCCTGGCTTAATTCCTGCATGCTCCCATCCCCTCCTGTGGAAGGTTTGAAATAGGAAGTAAACTATCTTTAACTCTGAAGAAACAATCGAAACATGTAAAACAAACAGACACATAACCCGGGAGCGTCGAGATAATCAGCTCAGCACGCTAACTGGTTCCAAACTAATAGCCTGATATATACAATATGTCACACGAGCGATTTAAATAATCTTTCAGCATTGATCTGTAGAGATGTAGATGTAGATAAACTAAACTTCTGATTTAGCACTCTTAATATATATCTTATTAATTATTATTATTAATAATTTAGATGTAATTTAGATAAAATTTAGGTAAAATTAAAATAAAAAGCCCAGATAATCAATAGAATGAATGCAATATTAAATTTAAAAATAGAAGATTAGTTTTAGTTTATTATAACATTTCAATGTAGATCTAGACATAAACATCCGGAACAATCTATTATAGATATTTTAAACTATCGTAATATTTCTGAATGGACAGTAAAGGTCAAATCATATTTTCAAAAGCCTTTAGTTTTTTTTTTTTTATCTAACCGTTACGGACAGACTAACCAACAGTTAAAACGCACAAAAATATGCTTCTTTCATTCTAATGGGGGCAATAAAAAACATTTTTTTTTTAAAATCTGATTTTTTAAAAAGTTTCAGAAATTAGTTTGGAATCATGTCATGGCCGGGCTTTACGCTAGTACACGAAAGTCGCTGCTAAAAGTTCATTTAAAAAAAATTATATCAAAGATAAACCACAGATCTTATTTAGTACCCCAGCGGTCAAAATATATATCTTCCGTGCTTTGATCTCTCAACGTTAGCCTTGTAAAGCCGATGTTCAAGGCAACTGCCACACCTCTTCAATGAGTTAATTACTTAGATAGTAAATCCCCTTTCGTTAGATTAAAATGAAACATGATATCTGATGTAATATATTGGATTATTAATTGTCTTAAATTAGGTTACAATTATATTGCATACTAATTAGTTTTTTTTTCTCTTTAAATACTGCTTGCATAAAATATTTTTAAAAATTAGATTTTGAGCTTTTAGAAAAAAAAAAGTAGCCGTTGCATCAGAACTTTGAATGATCTATATTATCGTGATGTCAGATTTTCATTATCTCTTCTACTTTCTGAGCACTAAACGGGACGGACGGACAGACAGACAGACAGACGGACAGACAGACGGACAGACAGGCCACACAAAACTAATAGCGTCTTTTCCCCTTTCGGGGGCCGCTAAAAAGGAATTTCATGATACATAGATATCTTGTTACTTAAAGATAATAGCAGAATAGATATTGATAGCGATACCACATTGTACACAAACAATAATCTTCCATTTGCAAACTAACGAAATAAGAACTCAGTTGCCTAATGGGCGCTGGCCCTTCTCGGCATTGTATTCGTACAACTAATGATTGTCCTAAGTCAAGATGATCCAAACACGTTCACCGAAGACAGCGATAACATGGAGGCCACAACGAGGAAAGCGGAAACAGGGTCGATCCAACATAGCATGGTGCCCTATTTTCATGGAAGATTTAAACACCGTGGACATAAGACAAATCTAAGAATGTTGTTAGCATTCGATATTAGTGGAGACAGATTGTTGCCCAATGTGGATAATTTTGGCGGGATAATCGGTGTCTAAGTTATAAAACTAAAATGTATGACTTTTATTTTTTTTTTAAAAATGAGATCGGTGACATTTAGATACATTTTAAACATTAATAAATAAAAGATTTAATAGTGATGAAAATGATGTTTCACAGACCATATTCACATATAGTATTTTGGTTTCGAATGTTGCCTCTGTTACACAAGCCACTATATATATATATAATAATAATAATAGGCTTGTCTTCGAATCCGAAGATTAGTGAGGAATACAGTGTTTCCCGTGGCTGTGCAGTCCCAGCTGTGACCTACATATTTTGCCACATCCAGGGCAAGCAAAACCATTGTCCGCAGGTGGTCGGTTTAGATTTTCTTTTCGTCGTCTGCGTTTGTCCTCGGCGGCA
>JADKLZ010000130.1:6445929-6486193 GCA_021533235.1 Biomphalaria straminea | reverse complement strand
CGGGTGACGCTAATGCCACGCATGTATCAATGTTGATGGTTGGTCTTGGATTGTAACACAACTTAAATATAACTTTTACTAATTATAATAATTAGTCAAGGGTGGCGTAGCATACGCCGATATTTTGCAGGGCCACCTTTAGGCCACTGCAACCTATTGACCGCAGTGGGCCCCGCAATTGTAAAGGACGCGCGCTATTTTTAGGGGTATAAATTATTAAATTAAACCATTTTATAACTTATAACTGATTTCCCGCGGCCTCCTGTCGATTTAACAGGATGTGCTGGAAATATAGGAAATTGAAAAATATACAAAAGGCCCAGGAAATATCCGGAAAATATTTAAATCTTTTGAAAACTCACACAAATCTCTTAAAATATATAGAGGAAAATTGTCATTAATTTTTGCCTCTTAAATTACCTAGGATAACTCCCTCCGTGCGAGTTGCAAAAATAAAAGAGTGATCTTTCCATTGTGTCCAAACTCTTGAGCGTGCTCTGGCGCCTCGATAGTTACTACAGAGTAGATTACTCCCCCACCCTATCTAACTACAAAAAGACAAGACTATATATCTCTGATAAGTCTCTATTTCAACTACCACCCATTTTAGTTCCTAACATGACCAGCTCATGGTTTCATCATTCTTCCTCACTAAAATCTAAAGCTTTCTTTGTGGTAACCACAAACTCACAGACATACACTCCATAAAAATCAAATGACGACATTTGTACACAAGTACACACAATTCATAAAGTGGATATGTTACAAATGTATTACATGGCTGTTTGGTTAGTATCAAGAGTGTGATGTATTCAGCATTTGTATTTAACTGGCACCACTATCCGATGAGCTACTTTCTTTTATTAGTGTTTGAGCGTTAGTCTGTGAGGGGAAACAAACAATTTGTTTCAATGGATGGGACCAATCTAATGAAAGAAGAGAGATTTGGATGTAGATACAGCGTGGGTACTCCAGCATGACGAATAGCCAGTCCTAGCCATGAAACAGTAATACATATTGTTATAAACCTGGTGGTGGCACAGACGGGGGAGTAGTGGTGTGTGTAGTCAGCCGACACAAATCGCCCCAGGCCAGACGAGCGGTCAAGCGTGACGAGTTACGACGGTCAGCCGAAACGAGTCGGTTCGCGAAACATCGGCGGCGTGAACAGAACTCAGGAGGGTCACGGGAATTGTAGTCATCTGACCACGTCGAGCGGCGTTCTGTCCGGTTCGAGAAGGCCCGCAAGGACCCTATATAAAGAGCGGAGGTGTCGCAGTCAAGACGGTGTTCAGAAAGGGGTTCATGACAGAAGGTTCAGAGCACGGTCAGCTACAGCAAAGTTCAGCGGTATGGTTCTGTACGGAGCATCACGACGGTTCAGTGCGGAGTACTGTAAAGTACAGTTGAGACGGCTGGCGTCTTGATCTTGGTCTATGATCGAGTCCGACACAACGAGCCCAAGTTTGTGAAATCAGTCCTGAACTGGTGAAGCCCGGAACGAGGCGGAGAGACCAGTGCAAGAGTTGATACGGCGATACGGTGCTATCGGAGAGATATTTGTACAGTCTTATGTTACGTGCTGCCAATTGTACAATATTGGCTGTTATTTATTGGACATTAAACCTTTACGTTATTTTGGAGCCCTGAGTTGTCAAGTTCTTTCAGTTGGTGGTGTATGGTGCAGTTTGCAGAGAGCCTGGATAGTGAGATTCGTAACAATATTCTCGAAGAATGGCTCATTTTGCCATAGATGCTTTTAATTTAGCAACCAAGTCTCAAGAGTCATACAAAAAAGTTGTGATAACTTTTGAAATTGACCCCCCCCCCCCCCAAAAAAAAAATGCTGTCAATGATCCAACATTTAATAATATTGTAACAACTCTTTCTATACAGGGTCACTATAAACATTGCACCACAAGACAAGCAATTCAAAGAAATTGACAACTCAAACTCTAATTAACGCAACTCTTAAATGTCTTATAAATTAACAGCCAACACTGTACAATTGGCAACTCTATACAGTGGCTGTATAAATGCTTTATCGTAGATAAAGTCTCTACTGCTGTACCAAACTCTAATGGTCTCAACGTCGTACTGGATTCTACTGTTCCGGGCCGACTTCAAAAATGTTTATTTTACATGTTTCGGATGTTCCTTCAGAGTTGAAGATAATTACTTCATAGTCCAAACCTCCCGCAGGACGACGGGAGATGGGAGCGTGCAGGGTTTGAACCTTGGACCATCGATAAATCTGAACGACAGTCAAGCGCGCAAACCGCACAACCAGGCAGTCATCCTTCACACTGGAATTACTGTACCGAACTGAATTTTGAATCATGAACTGAAGAGAATCTGACACAACCGTCTTTATATAAGGACCTTTGCATTCTTCTTGAAACCAATAGAACACCACCAGTCGCTTCTAGATAATCACATGACCATATCCGACGTGAATGACCTGAGTAGTGTTCGTCACAAAGATCTTTCCTGAAGTGTCGCCGCGTCACCACTCTTCACGGTTAACAGCTTGCCTAACACGACATGCGCTGTCATCTGATTACACAAAGACACACGGTTATCCCAGCTCACCACCACAATTTTGTTTCCCAGATAAAATACACTAATCTTGAATATCAGGCTGTCCAGATAGATTCAAGTTATCACTTTTAGGAGCAGTGATTTTTAGCGTCCGATGCAACGTCAATTCAGAAAAATTTTTTTTTTACATTGTCCCCGACACACTTACATATATATATTTACTTTAAATTTCACTTCTCTATCCTTCACGTGATATTTGAATCGAGCGCTTAAGAGGTCACGTGATGTCAAGCCTCTTTTATGTTGACTACCTTTTAGTTAATATAATCTATTTTTTTTTACCATAACACCACCACTCACCCAACTTTAACACTTTATTATTTTTTTCTCTCATTCTCCAATGAATCGACCACTTACCACACATCTAATGACTGACGGTTTTGCTTGTTTTTTAATCCTTAAATCTTAAGAAGTTAATATGTGGTACCTAACAGATTGTCCTAAGTCAAGATGTCCTAAGATCAAGAGTTGGTTGTGTCGTGTGGAGCAGTTTGCAGAGAGCCTTGATAGTGAGAAACGTTATAGTACGTATGTATGTCCCAAATAAAAATCAAAACCTGTTTGGGAAAAGGAGTGGGGTAAAGTAGAATGGGGTATGTCTGAATGTTGCCATGATCGCTTTTTAAATACATTAAAAACCTTGTTCAATCAGGGCTCACGCCTCCTCAAGGGGACTAACTCAACTTCTACAACCACATTTGTCAAGTATGATTTCTTTCCCTTGTTCGATACCAAACAAAAATAAAAATTACCTATTGTTAATTTACTTATTGTTTTTTTTTTTCAAATTTATTCTTCTTTTGCCAGGTACAAAAATGATTGTGCGAAATTTCCACTTGATTTGAAATTGGTTGTGGGAGAAATAACGTGTAGAAACGTTTTATCAGACAGACAAAGTTGATACAAGTTTTTAAAACCCTCAATGCTTGACAAACAATAGCATTTATTAAAAAAACATTTTCACAACCAAACAAGAATAAACAAGAATATCAGTAATTCATCAGCATGTCAAACAGTAAAAAAAAGTTTATGTTAAGCATAATTCTTGTATTACATTGTCATTGAATTAGTGAACACTTTGATAAATTGTTAGACACAATGAACCAAATTGTCCTCAATCTTATTTATTATTCAAAAATTTTACGGTACATTTAAATAGATTTTAACCATCATATGAAAATGAAATGGGGGAGGGGGCGGGGCGGCTGAGTGGTTAAGCGTTTGGCTTCCGAACATGGGGTCCTGGGTTTGAATCTCGGTGAAGACTCGTATTTTTAATTTCGCGTTTTCTAGCGCGCCCCTGAGTCCACCCAACTCTAATGGGCATCTAACTTAAGTATTTGAAAGTAAAGGCGGTTGGTCGTTGTGTTGGTCACATGAAACCCTACTCTTTAACCGTTGGCCAAATGAACAGATGTCCTTAACATCATAGATCAAACTAACAGATGTCCTTAACATCCATAGATCTCAAAATTTGAAAGAGTAACTTTACTAGGAGTACAAAATATAATGCATTTGTTCTGAAATCATGATTTCATGATGAAACATTTGAGTGGTAAACAATTTAAACTGACGCATTAATTTCTTGAAAACTCTGAAATGAAAACCACTGCTGAATGGAAGTTTTACTGTACATTCATAATAAGTGAAAAACATTAACATTTATTAATAAAGTTAGAAATACAATTTTGATTGCCAAACTCTTTGGCGGCAGGGAGACACCATGTATACAGTTCAAAAGTTAGGTTTTTCTATCTAGTCTACAATTTCAAAATATGAGGACAGTGAGTATGTGTTTACCTGGACAACCTAAATGTTAGATGACCAAGGTCCTAAGAAATTAATTTAAAGACCACAATTACTTGAGTTCCGGTCCCTAGCTCGACCAAAGGAGAAATGTTGGGCAGGAGGTTATCTACCTTACCTTTTGAAGAACACAACGCTAGGCAACAGCACAAATACTTTGGTCACGGGGGTGTTTCTCAATAAAGTGAAAGCCCATGGGAAGCTGACAAAATCTATTGATGACCAAAGAAAAAACCAGTTAAGGGACCTGGAATATTAGAAACCAACTTGAATGTGGAAAAGTTCAAAGGAGATGATAGGATACAAAATTAAGTTTCTTGGACCAGCAGAGACAAGATGGTAACTGACATACCAGACTGGCAACAGAAAAGATCATTATCTGGGAAGCGTGGTCAAGAGGCTAAGTGCCGCTTGAGCTTGGCTACCTAGAAGGGGGCTCGAGGTTCGACACCCGACTCGGGCAGAGTTGTGTTTACTGAGCGCCCAAAGGCAGCACGGGAAACCAACTCCTAGATACCCCCTCCCCCCCACTGGTCCACAAATGAGATTGGACCAAAGCGCTCTGAGCATGCTATAAGCATGAAAGTAGCGCTATATAAAAGCTATAATAATAATTATCTACTCTGGTCATAAAGAACATGATCCTACACAAGGAATTGCTTTAATGAAGACATCAGAGAGTGGGAACCAGTCTTACAATGTCTCGCGTCAGCCAGACTTAATAGAAATGTATGGAAAGAACTATTACTAAATGCAAGACAAGAAGGTCTGTTATCTTGTGAAACTGACAAAGATAAAAAAAAGATACAGTAACTTTACTTCATTTCTATCTAAATCCTGACTCACGCCATCCTGGATAAGTTGAAAACAAACACTATAGAAAACAAAAAACACAAAGAAGGTAGGACTTTACAGGATAGCTTATGCACAGATCTTGTCGCCTTAGTCCGCCTCAATAACTCATAACTATCCTTAATATGACAATACTACATCTATTTAACTCTTGAGGGCTTCGAAAAAAGAATTTGTCAAAGAGGTCATCTGCAAGCGGATAAGAATCTCTAGTATACCATCAGTAGTATTCAACTTCTTTATGAGCACTCACATTGCCCAAATAATCAACAATGGAAAGTAGATTAACTCTTTTAGATGAAGACAAAAGTGAGGCAAAGCTGCATGCTTTGCTCAACAATCTTTGTTGTAGATCAAAAGCCGACAACACAGGCATTCAATGGTCTCTGATATAGCAGCTGGAGGATCTGAATTATAAAGTCTCCTTTCACATAAAACAACACGCTCAAGACAAAATGAAACATTAGAAGCAAAGAAAGCTGGTTTTAAAATGAAAAAGAAAACTGAGATGATGAGACTCAATAACACGGCATCTAAGAGAAAACCTTTCAGAAACCGACAACTTTGTCTGTCTTGAAAGCTTAGTAAAGAAGACCAATCTGACGTAGATGCTAAAAACAGATCAACAAAGTTAGGCTCGCTTTAAATACTCTAAGGTCGATTTGGCAGTCAAGAGCATAATACATAAAATCCGTATCTTTAGTACCGATGTGAAATCAGTTATGTTATATATCTTAGACAAGCTCCAGATATTATTCACCAACAAATCCTTGCGATATATAAAAGGCATTAGAAGACTGGACTCTCTACACTTTGTGGAGAAACAAACGGGCAGAGAGCAAGAAATGAATAAAATGTTTGTAAAATGTTTTACATTTTTCGGAAATTCCTTCAGAGTTGAAGATAGTTATTTCCTAGTCCAAACCTCCCGCAGGACGACGGGGGATGGGAGCGGGCAGGGTTTGAACCCGGGACCATCGGTAAATCGAAACGACAGTCCAGCGTGCAAACCGCTCGACCAGGCAGCCATCCTGGTCGCAATGGGGCTGGTCTGGGCATAGAATGCGAAGAACGAAAGAAGAAAATTGCAAACTCTGGACTGGAACCCAAAGGGGAAGAGCAAGGCTGAGTAAATGTAGGGGAGATCAGTAGACCAAAAGAAGCAAAGGCAGCAGTATGAACATGTACCTGAAGGTATGGGGCAACGTCCGATTACGGAGTACTATTGCGTCCATGTGCTCCACTGAGTCAGTCAAACTAGGGTCAAAATCAAGTCGATTTACTTGACGGGTTATTTTTACACTTCATAAGGTATTACATGGCAATGAGCAAGACTCTCAAAAACACATAGCCAGTTCATGAAAGAAGTTTTGATGAAAAAGCAATGTAGAACCAATATATTGCCTCAGTGTTCACTGAAGCTCAAACAATAGCCCAACTTAAGTAAAAATATTATCATGAACATTTGTAAAATAATCTAACAATTACGTAATTTGAATACATTAGGAAGTTTTGTCAAGCTTTTATGTTTTTATGAAATTTACACCAAACAAAATACTTAAAGAATTCAATTATTCAATTAAATATTTTGAATTTAATTTTTACAAATTACTGACAAAAGTAAAGAATCCGATTAAGTGATTAAGTATCGCACATCAAACAACATTTTAGAAATACACAAAGTAGTTTGAAGCAATTGTTTTGAATAACAACTGAACAACTATACAAAAGACGTGTATTGGCCTTTAAATAATATAATTTTGTTAGCATTACTGATTACTTTAAAACATAAGTTATTTACAAAGAGATTTTAAAAATGTCATTAAATTTAACGGGTAAATGGCACCTCTTTAAAATTATACATATTTACAGAGAAGAATCTATCATTCATTAGAGCATACTAAGCTTATTTCTAACTAAAACGTCTATGAAAAATGACTAGTAGATTAATAAAATAAAAGAAATAACATTGCAAATGAATGATGATTATGACACCATTTTTACCAACGGCTGCGCTAGACGGTTTGTTTCTAGATTTAGCATAATATAATCTTGTTTCAATATTTCAAAAGATGTCCCAAAACTCTTTCGTGATAAGTTTAAACATAGGTCAATCTATCATGTCCTAACAAAATATAAAGCAAAAAAGGTTAGCATAATTAAAGTGTATTTTATACGCTTAAGCCTACTCTTGGCTTGTGAATTCTAGTATCCTTTATAAACGTGCTTCCGAGCGTTAAAATTGTGGATAGGCCGGAAATTATTATTTTTTTTTGCACTTCCAATCGAATGACCCCAATATAATTCTCCTCCACCCCATACATTTAACCTGCTTATTCTAGTATCCAGTACGTCAATATATTTGATCGGTTTTTCTTTTTGGGGGAGGAGGGGCTAGATTTAGTTTATGTTTGGCCCAACCCCAAACTTTTTGCACTGTAGACCTTATCTAAGAGGGGAGTCAAAAAAAAAGGCTAGCCTAATTAAAGATTTCTTAGCCCAGGTAAAACAAACCTGTACGAACTTTCATATCCATCCGTTTGTAAGTTTCAGAGGTTACGTGGTAGATGAGGAATTCTTAATATTTGTTATTATATTAGGACACAATAGTTGACCAGCATGGACATATTGAGATTTAAAGTTCAGTTAAAAGGTCACTGGATGAATAGGCCGGTGGAACGTAAAACTCTGGTGGTAGTCTAAGGAGATAACCACTTAAAGGTCGAGTAGATGGGTGGCTATTTTTAGAAGAAATATTTGTATAATTTTGTTCCTGAGAATTGTGTAATATTGCTGAATGAATATCAGAACACTTAGTTGTTTCATTTTGTTTAACTAAGCAATTAGATGAATGATTGTGCATAATTGGACTTGAACATGCTTGAGTATCAGAGACATTTAGATTATGATTATTGGAATAACTGGTTCCACATGAATTGGAACCAATTTTTGTGCATACTGTCTTTTTGTCTTTTTCAACAGTCATTGAACTCATTGGACAGGACAAACCACTAGATAAAATGATTTGTACACTATTATTTTCTGACTTCATTCTATCTTGTGGTAGATGACTCAAGAGAATGCAAGTCTTTGTTTCAGAGGATGAAACAGTCTGTGTCATTTGTGGATCTGTAGAAATAATGCTGTTAACTCTAAAAGTCTTTGCCATTGAAGATTTTGTAGAATCAAGGCTAGTAACTCTAACGGACTCTGTCAATGATGACTCTCCAGAAATAGGACTATGAACTCCAGAAATATGGCTAATTATTTCTGTGCTGCGATTCTTCAAATTTAATGATACGTAGTCGAAAAGTATATATGTTCTTTTAATGACATCTGACTCCGAAGGTAAAGTACTGGATGAGGTGTCAGTTATTTTATTAGTTTTATTGGTCGACTCTGGAGAAACAGTAACAGGCAAGACTATAATGCAATGTGATGAAATATTGCCTGTATGATTAAGTGTTTTGCTTTGCCAATCAGGAGTACTATCTGCACAGTCGAGCAGTTCTTTGCTCACATTCTTTTTTGGATCCACAGTGTTTCTATGTGTTAATAAAGCAGTCTTCTCATTTATCTCATTGTCATCAGATGTACAAACTAAAAGATAATCCATATTCATTTCATTCTTCTTTGAAACATTCTGGAAATTATTATTTGCTGAAAAATCGCCAGAACTATCTTCACTTTCTTCTGAAGCAGATATTCTTTCATTGACTGTCTCACTAGTTAAAATGCTAGAATCTGTAGGTAATGATTCACACCCATGGTTGGTCTGTAAAAAAAGAGAATATGATAATTTTTATTATTTTAAAAAGAACATTGGAGGAGTATGATGTTTCCCTTTTAAAAATATTGTTCTTAAATCAATTGAAACTTTCAATTATAAAAAAAAACATTTTATATTTACATACATATAAACATACAATATTACATTATAAGATAATTTTCATTTCTATTCCATAGAGAGGTACTATTATAATTGTTCTTGAAATAAACCAAAACACATTCCTAGTTTTGGGGTTAGGGCAGGGGTCGGCAACCTTTTGAGTCGAAAGAGCCAAAGATTACAATTGACAAAGTTTTAAAGAGCCACACATTTTTACTTGCAACAATAAATAGTACTTGCACAATTTTTTTACTGAAAAAAAATCTGTCATAACAAATTAAACAATATATATATATATATATATATATATATATATATATATATATATATTTATTTATTTATTTATTTCGGTAACAACTAAGCAGTTAAACATTTTCTTAAACAATTAGTTGAACTTCAATAACAAACAATTGAACAGAGAAAGTCTATGGGAGCATTGGCATCGCATGGTTTTAGAAAGTTCAGATACATTTGGCTTATAACTTAATCCTCTAAATTATCAATTGGCTTCTTACTTTGCTTTTAATTAGATTCATGAAAAAACAAGATTACAAAGAGAGTTTGTGTGATACACAAACTCAGAGGCGGCCCCCGTCGGAGTCGGATCCCTGTCAGATCCGCCTATTCGCAAGATGTTTCGGATGTTCCTTCTAAGTTGCAAATAATTAACTTCTCGCTGGACGACGGAGGATGGCGAGCAGGGTATAAACCTGCCTTATCTTGATGTTTGCGCACTAGACTGTAGTTCGGATTTATCGTTGGTCCCTGGCTTAATTCCTGCATGCTCCCATCCTTAAACTATAGCAATATTTCTGAAAGAACAGTAAAGGTTAAATCATATATTCAAAAGCCTTTAATGGTTTTTTTTTATCTAACCGTGACGGACAGACCAACCAACAGACAAAACGCACAAAAATATGCTTCTTTCATTCTAATGGGGGCACTAAACAATTTTTTTTAAAATCTGATTTTTTAAAAAGTTTAAGAAATTAGTTAAGAATCATGTCATTGCCGGGCTTTACGCTAGTACACGAAAGTCGCTGCTAAAACTTCATTTTAAAAAATGTGCGTGATATCTATGTATTGATGGGCATTTCTTATAGTAACATTTCCTCCCTTACATTTAGGCCTACGTAATTGTTTTAGAATTGGTGTTTTGTTATTAAAAAAATCGCTTGCATAATTAATTTTATAAATTAAACGGTTTGCTTTTAGAAAACTAAAAGTAGCCGTTGCACCTAAACTTTCAAGCCGCATTTAATGGTGAAAAAATATTTTTCGTATCTCTTCTAGTTTTGGCGCCCTGAGTGTGACAGACGGACATTTTGCACAAACCTAATAGCAGCTTTTCCCCTTACGGGGGGCCGCTAAAAATAGCGCTTTCTCGCACGAATATGTCGATCTGAAGATAGTCAGCACTCAAAACGCTCGCACTATAGCAATGTGGAAAATTATTGCATGCGATAGTCAACTCGCGGCATTTGTTTGAAAACTTTCCACTTCTGATGCGTTAAGTTCATACATTTTTGGTGCTCTAACTTTTCAAACTTGATTTTTTAACTCTGTAAATTTTCCATCCCTTTATAAATCGACCAATTGCATTTCTAGAGATCCCGTTTCAATTCCAAATGGATTGATGTGGATTTCGTAAGTCTGTGTTGAGAGGATTTAATAGGAATGCTAGAAAGGTTTTGTTGGTTTTGAATTGCTCAAATCTGTTAAGAAATTTATCTTTGATTTTTTAAACTGTGCTCAAGTAATTCGTGTCAACAGTTGCTCTGATTTTATTGCGATACTGCTGTAGACATTGAAAATGAAGAAACTTAGCTCTCTCTGAATATCTTTTGCAAAAGAATTAATTTTTCTTCAAAACAAATCAATTCTTCTACCAAAACAGGCCGGGTTTCCCTTTTCTTAAAGTTTTAATTCAGCTAATTTAACTTTTTGTTATATCAATCATAAAAAAAATGTTTGCAAATATTTGTCGTTTTCTAATACTGGGAGATTTATGCCTTTATCATTTAGGAATGTATATATTTCATTCAAGCACAAAGCAAAACGTCTCAACACCTTATTTTTGGAAAGCTATCGCACTTTATAAGGAAGAAGGAGCTCGTAATACTGAATGTGTATTTCGTTTAAGAATTCTTTCAACTGACAATGGTAGAGTGTTTTTGACAAGATTCTGTTAACAATCTTGATTGCCAAATTCATTACCTTAACTATTTTGATTCGAATCGTTTTGAGCAGAAAGTGCTTGTTCGGTGTATTATTCAGTGAAAAATCGTTATTGCCCCTTTATTATTTCCAGTCATATTTCTGGCTCCATCAGTTTCTATTGAAACGATTATATTTAAATCGATCTTATTGTTTTCAATGTATGTTTGTCCCGAGAGCGGTAGCATTCATAGAAGTTTTTCTTTTGGACCTTAAGAAGACATATATCTAAAATTATAGGCAACTTGTGCCATGTCTTTGATTTTTTTTTCACGATTTTCTTGGGTTGTTTTTGAAAACACGAAACAGTTCTTCAGATGCACGTAGAAAGCATTCTTTGAGATACTCACCATCTGTAAATGGTTCTCTTTTTTGTGCAATTTCTAGTGGTACCACAAAGCTTGCCCGATTAGCATTACTTGTAAATTGCTTCTAAGTTTGAGAAGATAATCGCTTCTAACTAATTTACTTGAAACAACAAACTTTAGCACGTGGTAAAGACGCAATTCGTCTTGTGTGGGTAGCGAATTGAAAGCTACATAGAAACATCCAAGATGACGTTATTTGACAGCTTCTGACGGACTGGAAACATTGACGACACGTGTATTGGGGGAGGGATGTGGTGAAAAGTGAGTTTAAGTAGCTGAGAAATAGACTCTTTGCCTAACTCTCTTTAAACTAGTCAGAACTATTTTAAAAAATTTTTCGATAAAATTAATAATATCTTCGTGTGGAACTAAAGAGCGGCAGCTTCACACCCAAAGAGCCGCATTTGGCTCTCGAGCCGCAGGTTGCCGACCCCTGGGTTAGGATGGTAATGAAAAATCAGAGATTCCTAGGTATTTGGCTTCATTCATGATGTTCATTTGGATCTTGAAAAAGAGACACAGAATGATAAAGAGATTGTACATTAAGATACAAGAACAATATTACATGAACATCTATTTTCACTTGGGAGTAAACCAAGTTATATAGAACTCACAATTTCTTAACCAAAGGTCTAGAAATGTGCTGTTTAAATCTTAGCACATCATTGCCACTTCAGATCATCTTTTTAATTTTGTTATTCTTACGCCCTCAAAACATGATAGAAAAAGTAGCTAGTGGCTTGATAAATAACAGTTGAGAATTCAAAAGTAAAGCCTATGGATTAATTTTTTTTATTGTGCATGTTTTGAATGTTGCTTTAGAACTGAGGATAATTATGGTGGGGAATAGCTGTGGATGATGTTCAATCCCATTCAGCATTAGTGAAACAAAAACAATTTGTCAATTTGAAAATACTTCTGACTACAACTTTATACAATGTCTAGTCAAAGTATACATGAAAACAATTTTTTTTAGAATACTTGTACTTGCTACTTGATGGTTGAATGTTTTTTTTTGTTTAATCATCCTAATGAGGACAACTTCACATGAACAATAGTTGCAAATATTCAGTTGTTTCCCCATAGATATTGAGAAAATAAAACAAATACACTAGTTACAATAGTAACATTCATTAATAAATAGATTTAACATTTAAAGCTACTAAGAGTAAATCCTTTTTTAAATGAACAATTGAAAAACAACATAATAGTTGACCAAAAGCATGCTTTAATAGAGAATTTTATCAATTCCATTTAAACAAGCACTAAATATTTATGAGTGTTAAAAACTTCAAAAATCAAATTTTGGCACAAACAGGAGGGGTGGGCTGAAACTAAATTTAAAAAAGTTAACTTTATAAATATTACAGTAAAAAAAGGCACTATAGTGATATTATTATTTTCAATGACAAGTGCAATGATATAGATTTTTTAGCATTAGCTTCAAATTATTATTTTTTATAAATATTTTGTCAGACATTGTCAGAAACAAATTTTCTTTACATCTACTGCCTTATTGATTGCAAGGTATGAAACGAGTACTTTACTAAATCACGATCAAATAATTTAAAGATATAGAGATTTTTAAGAGAGACTTGCGGGTACTTTTACGGGCTCAAAAGTTTTCCATAGCATGTAGGTTACTTTGCACTCTGAACTCTTTAAAACATGTTATGTTTATGTAAATACAAATTTATTCAGAACCTTTTCAAAGTAATTATAAATTAATATATACCAGAAGCTTTTTGAACCAACACCATTCAAAAAAACATGAAGTGCATACAATGTAAATGATAAAAACATAGTAAGTCTCAAATAATTATTTGTAAACTTAAACAACAAGTCTATAACACCAGGGTACAGCTATGCCAAATATAAACGAATTCAATGACAATCATAACAACAATGAAACAGACCAACCATATAAGTGTTGTCCTTCAGATGGAGGTTTAGGTAAAGGTCGATTTATATAGTCTGCTAGTATTTTGTTGCTTTTTTTCTGCTGTTTCAGTAAAAATTGCATACAAGAAAAAAAATATTTATAATATACAAAAGAAGTAATAGAAGTCCATCACATTTATTTTTCTCAAGAGATAAAAGTGATGAGATACTTTGAAGAAAAAAAGTAGAGACGTAAAAAATATGCTACCCAGGAACTTCACTTAAGTATAATCCGGTACTTTAAATAAATCATTTACAAGTCCGCGCTTTTTTTTTGTAGGGGAATTTCGTGCTATTTTGTCAGCGCTCTTTTGTCGGGTGACCAATATAGATGCATTATAGGCCTTTCAGAGCCCCGTGACAAACAAGCTGAGAATTATTCTCTTTGAGCGCGTGACAAAATCGAGCTGTGATTTTTAGGGTCGCCTTGTCCCCGTACAAGGTTGCCGAAAACTCGTTCATCTCGTTGTTCCCTTCGTCCTTCATGCAGAACGTGACTTTCATAAAGAATGTCAGCTACTGTCTTATCCTCTATGCAGTGGTGACACCGTGTGTCATAGTGCTTCCTAAAGTGACCCAAGAAAGGACTTTTTGGGAAGTGGCGTACACGAACTGAGCAAAAAAGGCCTGTCCATCGCCCTTAAGTTGCCACCATGCCATGCATTCTTCGAGTCTGGTCTAAAGCATCCATCTCCAAAATTCAGTTTTTTTTAGGTTTTAGGTTTTAGGCACATCGGCGCAGTATAGGCCATGTCGTGCCCGCAGTCCCTTAAGGACTACTCTCCCTCTATAAAAAGGTCAAAGTCCATACAATTAACTCATTAAAATCAGCGTCTATTTACAGTTAAAATAGTACAGGTAAAAATTTAAATATTTGATAAAAATCTAGTGTAAATAGTATGCGTCTACAGACTCACAAATCAGATCCTCGCAGACAACCCCACCTCCCGGATAAAGCCCAGTATCTTCCCAGGGTCGACAGCACTGAACAGTATTTGTAAGTCAGTGGCTATAAAAACCTTATCCCTGACATCCTGGTATCTGGGGCAGTTAATGAGGATATGTGTGCTAATATATGATATTACGTCATTGTTTGTTGTCTATGTTTTTAAGTGAACGCAAAAGAAAGAGCGGAAATAAAAGAGTTCTCTCCATGTCTACCTTAATGAAGACAAGTCTCGTTATATTATTTATTGTTAAATTGTAAAGTCTACAGATTAATAAACTACTGTAGACTTTACAATTTAACAATAAATAATATAACGAAAACACAACGCTCACAAAGTGGTGGCCCCTCTCTCTTCAGCACGAAAGAGTGTGTGATGTAGGTGTGGCCAATCCTGAGTCTAGACATGGTCGTGCTACCACGCCTTGTCAGACCCTTAGATATGGGCCGCCACCAGACATCCGCCACGATCTGCCTGAGTTTATTGTGATTCTCAGCCTCCCATCGGTCCTGCCACTCTTGATAGGTGGCAGTGGCAATACTTTGTCTCAGGTCTGTGTATGGAATTTGGGTTCCTGACACTGTTTGGTTTAGGGCTCTATTTGCTTCTCTGTCCGCTGCTTCGTTTCCCTCTATGCCTACATGGGAGGGGACCCAGATGAAGGTGACATCCCTATGGCTGGCTGTTATTTGGTCCAACAGCTTTAGACATTTATGTACCAATGGAATGTCAGTCTTCATCCGCCCCAAAGCTTGCAATGCAGATTTGGAGTCAGAGCAGATTATAAATTTTCTCCTTTCTGATGCTTTAACGGCCATAAGTGCAAGCGACAATGCATGCAGTTTGGCCGTAAAGATGGAGCAACCATCAGGGAGTCTACGGGAGATTGTTTTGCTCCGAAATGAGCAGACACACGCGACCTTTCCATCCATTTTGGATCCGTCAGTGTAGATGGTGCCACAATCTCCGTAGCTCTCCTGCAGTTCCCTAAAGTGGACTTGTAATAGGGTTGGGTATGTGTTTTGTTTTTTAAAATTAAGGAGGGATAAATTTAATTTGGGTCTACTAGTTAGCCAAGGAGGGTTTTGTGTGGTTTCTATTTTAGAAATTTGGTCAATGGGTGGGGTTAAATTTTGGACGGATTTTCTCATTCAAAGGCCTAACGGCTGTATGACGTTAGGCCTTCGAATGTATAGTTCAGCATCTGTGGGATAGAATACGGGGTCAAAAGCAGGGTTCGTGGGGTTGGATTTTAGCTTTATTATGTACTGCATTGCAAGCTTTTTCATCCTTATGTCCATGGGGAGCTCTCCAGCCTCCACATGTAGACTTGGGATTGGTGACGTGCGGAACGCGCCGAGACAGAGACGCAGGGCAGCATTTTGGATTGGTTCCAGTATCTTTAGATAAGACTTCCTTGCTCCTCCATATATTATGGATCCATAATCCAACTTGGATCGGATTAGACTTCGATACAGCAGCAGCAAGGTGTCTCTGTCAGCCCCCCAGTCCATATGGCTGAGTACTCTAAGTATGATTAATGACTTTTGACATTTTTTCCTAAGTTCCTTAATGTGGGGGAGGAAATTAAATTTGGAATCAAGTGTGAGGCCTAAAAATTTTGTAGTTTTTACAACGGGGATTTTCTTTTTGTATATGAATAGTTCAGGATCTGGGTGGAGCCCCCTTAAATTACAAAAATGCATACTAACTGTTTTGGAGTCCGAAAATTTAAAACCATTATCATTTGCCCAATTTTGAATTTTGTTTAAATTTAACTGTAATTTTCTTTCTAAGGTGTACATATTTTTCCCATAAGTAAAAATGACATAGTAATCAACATACAGAGAGCACTCTATGCCAAGGGACAGAGCATTTATGATGCTGTTAATTTTGATGTTGAACAGGGTGACTGTCAGAATGCTGCCCTGGGGTACGCCCATTTCCTGTTCAAATGTGTCAGAAGTGGAGGTGTCCACTCGGACCTGAAATTGTCGGTCTTTCAGGAATTCCCCTACAAAACAGGGAAGGTGTCCCTTAAGTCCTATAAGCTCCAGGTCACGTAGAATGCCAACTTTCCAGGTCGTGTCATATGCCTTTTCTATATCGAAGAATACAGCTACTAGATGTTTAGTTTAGTTTTAGTTTTTAGGCACATCGGCACAGTGTAGGCCATGTCGTGCCTGCAGTCCCTTAAGGACTACTCTCCCTCTATAAAAAGGTCAAAGTCCATACAATTAACTCATTAAAATCAGGGTCTATTTACAGTTAAAATAGTACAGGTAAAAATTTAAATATTTTGATAACAATCTAGTGTAAATAGTATGTGTCTACAGACTCACTAATCAGATCCTCGCAGACAACCCCACCTCCCGGACAAAGCCCAGTACCTTCTCAGGGTCGACAGTATTGAACAGTATTTGTAAGTCAGTAGCTATAAAAAAACTTATCCCTGACATCCTGGTATATGGGGCAGTTAATGAGGATATGTTCCACTAAGAGGCGAGAACCACAATACTCACAAAGTGGGGGCTCCTCTCTTTTCAGCACGAAAGAGTGTGTGATGTAGGTGTGGCCAATCCTAAGTCTAGACATGGTCGTGTACCACGCCTTGTCAGACCCTTAGATATGGGCCACCACCGGACATCCGCCACGATCTGTCTGAGTTTGTTGTGATTCTCAGCCTCCCATCGGTACTGCCACTCTTGATAGGTGGCAGTGGCAATACTTTGTCTCAGGTCCAAGTAGGGAATTTGAGTTCCGGACACTGTTTGATTTAGGGCTCTCTTTGCTTCTCTGTCTGCGGCTTCGTTTCCCTCTATGCCTACATGGGAGGGGACCCAGATGAAGGTGACATCCCTATGGCTGGCTGTTATTTGGTCCAACAGCTTTAGGCACTTATGTACCAATGGAATGTCAGTCTTCATCCGCTCCAAAGCTTGCAATGCAGATTTGGAGTCGGAGAAGATTATACATTTTCTCCTTTCTGATGCTTTAACGGCCATAAGTGCAAGCGACAGTGCATGCAATTCGGCCGTAAATATGGAGCATCCATCAGGGAGTCTACGGGAGATTGTTTTGCTCCGAAATGAGCAGGCACACGCGACCTTTCCATCCATTTTGGATCCGTCAGTGTAGATGGTGCCACAATCTCCGTAGCTCTCCTGCAGTTCCCTAAAATGGACTTGTAATAGGGTTGGGTCTGTGTTTCGTTTTTTAAAATTAAGGAGGGATAAATTTAATTAGGGTTTATTAGTTAGCCAAGGAGGGTTTTGTGGGGTTTCTATTTTAGAAATTTGGTCAATGGGTGGGGTTAAATTTTGGATGGATTCTCTCATTTGAAGGCCTAACAGCTGTATGACTTTAGGCCTTCAAATGTATAGTTCAACATTTATGGGATTGAATACGGGGTCAAAAGCAGGGTTCGTGGGGTTGGATTTTAGCTTTATTATGTACTGCATTGCAAGCTTTTTCATCCTTATGTCCATGGGGAGCTCTCCAGCCTCCACATGTAGACTTGGAATCGGTGTCGTGCGGAACTCGCCGAGACAGAGACGCAGGGCAGCATTTTGGATTGGTTCCAGTATCTTTAGGTAAGACTTCCTTGCTGCTCCATATATCATGGATCCATAATCCAACTTGGATCGGATTAGACTTCGATACAGCAGCAGCAAGGTGTCTCTGTCAGCCCCCCAGTCCGTATGGCTGAGTACTCTAAGTATGTTTAACGACCTTTGACATTTCTTCTTAAGTTCCTTAATGTGGGGGAGAAAATTAAATTTGGAGTCAAGGGTGAGGCCTAAAAATTTTGTAGTTTTTACAACGGGGATTCTCTTTTTGTTAGCGGCCCCCGTAAGGGGAAAAAGCCGCTATTAGGTTTGTGCAAAGTGTCCGTCTGTCCGTCTGTCACACTCAGGGCGCCAAAACTAGAAGAGATACGAAAAATATTTTTTCACCATTAAATGCGGCTTGAAAAGTTTAGGTGCAACGGCTACTTTTAGTTTCCTAAAAGCAAACCGTTTAATTTATAAAAATTATTATGCAAGCGATTTTTTAATAATAAAACACCAATTGTGAAGCAATTACGTAAATCTAAGGGAGGAAATGTTACTAGAAAAAATGCTCTTGGCATGTAGATATCACGCACATTTTTTAAAATGAATTTCTGTCTGTCTGTCCGTCTGTCAGACTCAGAGCGCCAAAACTAGAAGAGATACGAAAAATATTTTTTCACCATTAAATGCGGCTTGAAAGGTTCAGTTGCAATGGCTACTTTTAGTTTTCTAAAAGCAAATCGTTTAATTTATAAAATTAATTATGCAAGCGATTTTTTAATAACAAAACACCAATTCTAAAACAATTACGTAAATGTAAGGGAGGAAATGTTACTATAAGAAATGCTCTGTACATGCGGATATCACGCACATTTTTTAAAATGAACTTTTAGCAGCGGCTTTCGTGTACTAGCGTAAAGCCCGGAAATGACTTGATTCTAAACTAATTTCTTAAAATTTTTTAAAAATCTGATTTTTTTTAAAAAAATTGTTTAGTGCCCCCATTAGAATGAAAGAAGCATATTTTTGTGTGTTTTATCTGTTGGTTGGTCTGTCCGTCACGGTTAGAAAAAAACACTAAAGGCTTTTGAAAATATGATTTAACCTTTACTGTTCTTTCAGAAATATTGCGATAGTATAAGGATGGGAGCATACAGAAATTGAGCCAGGGACTTAGAAGGAACATCCGAAACATCTTGCGAATAGGCGGATCTGACAGGGATCCGACTTCGACAGTGGCCGCCTCTGAGTTTGTGTATCACACAAACTCTCTTTGTAATCTTGTTTATAAATAATTCAGGATCTGGGTGAAGCCCCCTTAAATTACAAAAATGCATACTAACTGTTTTTGGAGTTAGAAAATTTAAAACCATTATCATTTGCCCAATTTTGAATTTTGTTTAAATTTAACTGTAATTTTCTTTCTAAGGTGTTCATATTTTTCCCATAAGTAAAAATGACAAAGTCATCAACATACAGAGAGCACTCTATGCCAGGGGATAGAGCATTTATGATGCTGTTAATTTTAATGTTGAACAAGGTGACTGACAGGATGCTGCCCTGGGGTACGCCCATTTCCTGTTCAAAAGTGTCAGAGGTGGAGGTGCCCACTCGGACCTGAAATTTTCGGTCCTTCAGGAATGCCCCTACAAAACGGGGGAGGTGTCCCTTAAGCCCCATAAGCTCCATGTCACGTAGAATGCCATGTTTCCAGGTCGTGTCATAGGCCTTTTCTATATCGAAGAATACAGCTACAAGATGTTCTCGTCTGAGTAGAGCATTTCTGATGTAGGCTTCCAGCCTTACCAGGTGGTCGGTTGTTGTCCGCCCCTGCCGGAATCCACACTGGTATTTGGAGATCAAGTTGTTCCTCTCAAGGTACCAGACCAGCCTACTGTTTATCATTCTTTCCATGGTTTTGCAGATGCAGCTTGTTAGTTCTATTGGTCGATAGTTAGCTGGGTCAGAGCCGTCTCTTCCTGGTTTAGATATCGGTATAACTGTGGCTTTCCTCCAGCTGTTTGGGAAAGCGACTGTTTGCCACACACAGTTATAGACCCCTAGCAGGACTGCCATGAGGGTTCGGGAAGGTGCTTGAGGAACTGGTAGTGGATTTCATCTTCTCCAGGCGCTGTGTCATGTGACTTGTCCAGCGAGTCCCTCAGTTCCTCAAGCGAGAACGGTTTGTTGTAGGCTTTATTGTTCTCTGACCTGAAGTCAATGGGATGTCTTTCCTCCCTGGTTTTGACTTTTTGGAACTCTGGCGTGTAGTGTGCAGTGGATGATTTTTCTGCTATTGAGGATGCAAGGCAGTCAGCTATTTCTATGGGGGACGTAACAGTTTGTCCCTAGAGCTGATACACCTCTGCTGGTGTTCAGACTCTTGTGTGGCATGAGATCACAGAGTCTTCTACATTTTAGAAGCCCGCCAGAGTGTACCTTGCTATCTACTTCTACGAGTAGTTCATATGATCTGTGTAGCTTAGATACACCCTTGGGCTCTCCCACTACCGACTTGAGTCCCTTGTAAATGAAAAAAGGGCTCAATTTCTTCAGGCTTTTCCCCTCCTCTGTGCACCTGACCACCAGAAATGATGGCCAGGTAGGACAGCTTTTTGTGGCCTCCTCCTTTCTCATCTCAATGCGACGTTTATTGCCAAGACATGGGTCTGTGGCAAGTGATTTTTGTTTTTTTTGGTATCCATGAAAAAAGGTAAATAGTTCGGCACCTGTGCTCCCCACCCGCCATCGAGTCCAACAAGGGGACGGGCCATTCGGATGTCCAGAATGAGTCCGCCAGGGCTACACAGGTGCTATACTCAGTAAGCTGCTGCATCGGACATGTGTCCGACACAGTAGCTGGCTGATTGACCCTCTAGCCACCGCCCTCCAGCATCGGTCGAGGACCTATGCTGGTAGCTCGGCATGACCAGCCGGTTGACCCAGAGCGGGCCTTCTGGGCCTCAGGTCTAGGGGAACTCGGAGCCAAAGTATTGTGTTGCGGTAGTCCATCCTCAGATAGTCACCTACTCAAACACCAGGATCTCTTTATGCCCCCTTACCCATCGCAGTCCACGGCAAACGGACTGGTCCAGGACATTGTGAGGTTTTAGAAGATAAGGAGACAGAATGATGGTTAATGAAGTAAGACTGAGAGTAAGAGGAGGCAGACAGAATGATAGAAAAGAAGTAGGGCACTTTTGAACTCCAAAAGTGCTAAGGAAAGAGGAGCGCAGTTTAACGTCATGTCTCAGGGACGAAAATGAGAAATGTGCTCATCTTCGAACACGAAGGAGGAGCTATATATGTACCATGATACACAAGTGCCTATTGCCCTATTCGAATTGGAGGTAAACAAATGACCCAGCTGAATAAAACTGAGCACCATGTTGACGAAGGCGTTCCACGACCACTAGAGACTCTTTAAGCTTACGCATCCATGCTTTCTGCCCTTTGAGGGCATCTAGAGCGAAGTTTGAATCGATAAATATGACTACTTCCACTGCGGGCATAGTTCCATCAAAGATTCGTCTTGCACACGCTCCAACACTTTACACATAAATTCAAACTCTGCTTCAAGACTGTTCTTACCAAGGGCTCATGAGATCGTCACTTATGGGATGCCAGGAAATAGTACCACCACTCAATACCCAGCCCTCATCAAGTAGGGCCTATGTGCACAGAGCCATCTCTGGCTGCATTGTATTGCCGCCAGGGTCACTTTGACACTTCTGCATTATTATGCATTTTACCTGTATGCAAACCCACACCACTTATGCAGAGTAAAGAAGTTTTGAAACCATTGTCTACATCTTTAATAGGGTTTGTTGCTGCTATTTCGTTTCGTATCGTTTTTCAAAACTATTGGGCCGGAAGTGGCTTTTTTTCCTATATAACTTTGCATTTTTCAGTTCTCTTTATAAATTAAACTGACATTATTATGATATAATAATAAGTGTGCCTGATAGAGAAAAAAATTATGCACAAAAATACGGGTGATTGAGATCAAACCAGATAGAGGCTATAAAAAGAAAAAGAGTTAAAAATAGCGCGGGAAAGTGCACATTTACAGTACTTTATTTGATGAGTATTTTACCCAAGTTCTGTGTTGTTTTTTTAGTACTAGCTTATTTCAAGTACCCGGCATTTTTCGATACACAATTTCATGAAGAAAAAAAAAAAATTTTTAATGATTTTAAACTTTAAATGATTTTATTCCTTGTAACTTCTTGTGTGAGTAAAGAGGCCAATCCTTTGTTTTTTCACCATTAATTCTACTTGGCATCTGCAATCGAGGACTTTCTTTTAAAGGTTACTTTTCTTGTGGATCTATCCAGTGCCACTTTTTCCCAGCTGTTAGTGCCGACTTTGAAGAGCTTTATGTCGCATTTGCATACACCAGTGTACCTTAGAAGTGGAAGACAAGCGGATCTCCTGCCTTCTGTTAAATCACCATAGGAATGTCTGTCACGGTCATGAGATCTTTATTCAAAAGAAGCATCTTCCAAGATCACTTGCACTGTAGCATATGATACCTTTTACTCAAGCTACCTTCAAAGATCTTCTTTGACCGTGACAACCCCTCATCATCATCATTTCTTTGGGTTCCTCATAGAACATATGACCTCAACAAAAACACGTCACTCTCCACAGTCTATTGCTAGTTGTTTTTTTTTTTTTTATGGTTTCCCAGCTCTTTTCGATCTTCTCGTCTTTCTCTAGTATACTGCGTCGCCTGGATTCTGATTAAATATACATCTACGTAATAAAAAAACACACCTGGAAGAAGTATTTCATTAATATTTTTTAATGGCTAAAACGTGACTACTCAGAATTCAGAGGCACATCCCTGTGGGCGCCCATAATTGCCTCTTCCATAAAACTTTGTATTTAAAAAATAAATATATCCAATGCTTGAGATCCTGCTTGTATACTTAGGCCCTATATAAATCGATCCGGTATCAATGTATTAAGTAGCAATAACCCCGCAAAAAATGTAATGAAAGAAGATTGAGTTATACATATATTTTTGTGATGGTACGCACCGGTACTTGTACCGGCATTTTTTTTTCAATGTCGGGAAAAATTATTACTTTTATAGTATTTCAACGTTAATTGTTAATTTATTAGTAGTTGAAAGTTAGCAATCTATCATCAGTACCGGCACCTATTTTTTTTTAGTACAAAAAAAAAAAGAATTTTATATATGAATACAGTTTACTTTCAGCCGACATTCTCTCTGTGGCATTTTACGTCTCGTGAGACAATGTTTTCCCTTTGCGACTTTTTGTGTGGCTAAAGAGGCCAATCCTTGATACACAGCTGCGGTTGCAGGTTGCCGAACTTCTGGCAAGTAGCAGATAGTTTGTAAACCAGGGT
Source organism: Biomphalaria straminea (assembly GCA_021533235.1). Lineage (NCBI taxonomy): Eukaryota > Metazoa > Mollusca > Gastropoda > Planorbidae > Biomphalaria > Biomphalaria straminea. The sequence goes on along the minus strand of JADKLZ010000130.1, from coordinate 6,462,639 downwards.
CTGGAGCTGAATATCAGAGTCAGCTACAATCTGCATCATCAGCATACAAGAGTTCCCTAATAAGTATCCTCCTAACCTTGGTTTTTGCCCGCCGACATTATTAACCGTATTACTAACAACATCTGTATGTGAAAGTCTCAATCATCTCGAGTCTTAGACAGTCATTATTTTAGACTAGATTTAAGTTAAGTCTAGACCTAGATCTAGTAGGCCTATTACTATAAAAAAAAACAGTCATTAGAAATCATTAGCATTTTTTTATTAGGTCTAGGCATTGAAAAGTAAATTTATTATAAACTATAATAGATCTAAGTCTAAGTACTAACTTATTAAATAAGAAGAAATATTATAATGAATATTGTATAGATCTAGATTGACTAAATTATAGATAGATCTATAGATCTAGTTAAGTACATTAAGTTAAGAATTGATTATGGTAAATGTATTACGGTAGCCTAAATTATTAGATCTATGTCCTATGTCTATATATAATAATCTAATAATTAATCAACTTTAGTCTTTATTAATATCTATACTTTATTCTAATAAAAAATGACTATAGGAATAGCATAAGATAGAATCTATACTATTACTAGATCTATTCAAGTTTTATAGGGCCTATATGAATCTAGACTGGAATTAGATCATAGATCTAAATATAGGACTTTACTAACAGAGAAATGATATGTACAATTGCACAAGAAAAGAAACTGGGTTTTTCTAAACTCTAATACTTGGTATGCAATAGTAAAACAGTAACCACTAAATAAATCGAAACTCGAAATCAAAAACGTAAATTTATTGTAATATATATAGGTCTGTGGTTGAATTTTATATAGAAGATATATAGAAGAAATGACTTTTGTAATTTCCTTTACAGAAAAATTGGGCTATTCGCGTCTGACACATATATGTTCAGCAACAAACCCTATTACAAATAGCTAAAATAAAATTAAATCTTTTCGACAAAAATTTAATTACAGTTTAACTGTATTGGTAATTAAACTAACATTAATAAACTCTTTTTAATTGTAGTATAATTTTATGGTATTTTAACTCGAATTTCATTAATTTACTCTTTTTAAATATACTCTATTCTCTACATATACACCTTAAAACATTTATGATATGATTTAAGAAATAGACTAGTTGTTAAAAAAACAAGAATAGATTTTGGTTCTACTTAAGATGTAATTGAGAACATCTTTTTAAAAACGAATTAAGCTTGACCACTGAATTCACTTCTATTTACATGTAATTTGTAGTTGAGCTTGCAGATTAATCAAACACTATGTAGACTACCTACATACCATAGTAATATTAAATTGATTGTTAAGCCTACAAAAAATGGAATTAGTACCACAAAACCGTGATTAAGTACATTAACATTTGTTTTCATTTGTAATTTGCTATATGAAAAATATTTCTACTAAATTATTTATGTAAACTATCTTACCTGGTTATTTAGTTCTGGTATAAATCTAAAATTCCTAAATATTTTTCTCCTTTTCCAGCAACTAGAAAATAAAAAAAAATGTTTATTCCTTTTATCAAGATTACTAAGAATAAAGAGTATTTATAATAACATTGTAAATTTAAGTCAAATAAATGAAGCAAGTAATTTTTAACTCACCTCCAAAAGAAAAAAAATATTAATAGAATCAATACAGTTATTAATATAGAACCAACTATGAATGGCACAGGAATAGTTTCAAGGTCTGAAAGAAAAAATAATTTCAAAATAAAAGCTAGATTTAATAACAGATAACTTGAAGTTGTGGTTATGAAATTATGAAAATAATTTAAATGCTGGTCTCAATATACATATATATCTACATAAATATGTATAAAGAATTCAGATATCTTTAGTGAGACCAATAGTGATCTTCTTTGTAATCAAGGGTCTAGAAAGCTTTAGTTGGGGTGTAGACTGCACTCTGAAAAGTAATTCATGCTGTATCTGTTTTTCCTGGCAAATACATAAGCCTAACTTTTGAATGACTGGTATGACCATAGCTCATTCTATGTACATTGCCTCAGTTTTAGAGTCTGCATGTAAAGACTATTTAAGCCATCTCCATATAAATAAATTAACAATTTTGCATTTCCATTAAAAAAAAAGCTTTCACATACTTAGAAGATATTAAAATACAATTTATCACTTTTAATGCTCTATAATTAGAACATGTAAGCAGCAATAGAATTGATTGTGAATATTTTGAATGAAATAAATAGAAAAGATATATGGAGATTTTGCAGTACGAGACTAAATCTCAGTATAAAAAAGAAAAGTTTTACATATGTCCCAATAATAAGATGGATGTGTTAGATAAGATTAGCTTTAGAAGAATTAGATTTATTTCATCACATTTGTACTTACAATAAAAAGAAACAACTTGTTTTAAATTTTGACTACACTTTACCTGGAGGAGCTTCTTTAATATCCACAATAAATGTTTCACTTGATGGTCCAGGTCCTGTAGCAGACACTGCCAGTATGTTTAACTTGTACTTAGTGTTACCTTTTAAATTCTCTAAGATGACTTCATTTTTGTCATGCCTCACATGTGAGATGTTTTCTGGTCCTGAAATTGTTATTTTATTAATACAAAAATATTATCTTGCTGGAAATTTGTTTTACAGAACACTCTTCACAAAATTTACTATCTGAAATGGACTTTTAAATTTACAAATGCATTCATTACAATGCACAATTCTACAATCACAATTATATCTTTTATTATATTTAAAACATTTTTATCATGAAAAGTTAATATCAAGAGTACAAAAGGATATATATATATAGTGTTATAAATCTGTTAGTGGCACAGACGGGGGTAGTAGTGGTGTGTGTGTAGTCAGCCAACACAAATCGCCCCAGGCCAGATGAGCAGTCAAGCGTGACAAGTTACTACGATTAGCAGAGACGCGTCTCAACAAGAAGGTTTGGGAAGGATCGGCGGCGTGAACAGAGCTCAGGAGCGTCATAAGGATTGTAGTCACCTGACCACCCAGAAATGTCGAGGGCGTTCTGTCCTGTTCGAGAAGGCCAGCAGGGGACCCTATATAAAGAGCAGAGGTGTTGCAGTCAAGACGGTCCAGAAAAGGTGTTCAGAAAGGTGTTGACGACAGAACGTTCAGAGCACGGTTGACTACAGCACAGTTCAGCGGTGTGGTTCTGTACGGAGCATTACGACAGTTCAGTTCAGAGTACTGTCAAGTACAGTTGAGACGGCTGGCATCTTGATCTTGGTCTGTGATCGAGTCCGACACAACGAGCCCAAGTGTGTGAAGTCAGCCGTGAACTGTTGAACTCAGTTAAAGCGGGAACGAGACAGAGAGACCAGTGAAAGTGTTGATACGGCGATACGGTGTTAACGGAGAACTATTTGTACAGTCTGTATTACGTGTTGCCAATTGTACAAAGTTGGCTGTTATTTATGGGCATTAAACCTTTACATTATTTTGGAGCCCTGAGTTGTCAATTTCTTTAAGTTGGTAGTGTATGGTGCAGTTTACAGAGAGCCTGGATAGTGAGATTCGTAACAATATATATATATATGTGTGTGTGTGTGTATTTATTTGTTAAAATTGGTGTTTGCATTAGCTTTATGCTGACAAAAAGATATAATTGGTATGTTTTTTTTGAATTCTTATTTACATTTTTTTATTTCTCTTCTTGGGAGAAGTTGTCTTGAATTGACAATTTTTTAATGGTAAAAATTATTTTTAGTTTTTAACACACATCCTCTTCAAACAAGAGAAACCTAGTTCTATAACTTTTTTTTTCAGACAAATAGCCATATTTCTGAGTGTTCATAGTTTCCTAGAATTAAACAAAGGTGATATAACAATATAACAAAACTGTTAAATAGTACCTTAAATATCAGTCTGGAACAAGGATTGCTGGGATTGCTTTAAGCAGTATTAGGAGGTAGAGGTCAGAGAAAGGGTGGTTAGTACAAAACAAAGGTCTTCTATGTTTGTCTCTGTCAAACCATAATTAATGTTGTGTTCTCACATAGGAGTACAACATAACTGATTTTAGTCTAGGAAACACTGTAACAATCAAACAGCTTTCTTTGGCATTTTAAAAACTTTTAAGTAGAATTATATATTTTCAATGTTGTTTTTGTCACATGCTAAATTAATTGGCTCCATCAATAAACATATCATTATCACCATCGTTCCTTTGTGTTACTTGTGGAACATAGAGCCTTGACAAAAACATGCCACTCTCTATGGTCTCTTGCAAGTTTTTTTATGGCTTCATAGCTCTTTTAGGTCCTCTCGGCTTCCTCCAGAACACTGCGTCGCCATGTTCGTTTTGGTCTTCCTCTACCTCTTGTTCCCTGGGGGTTCCACTCTAAGGCCTGCCTAGCTCTTTTGCTGGTATCTTTTCTAAGGGTGTGACCAATCCATCTCCATTTCCTCTCTAAGATCTGCACCTCTAAATTTTCTGCCCACTCATCTCCCACAGTTTGGTATTTTCTACTTTGTCGTACCACTTTATATTTAGGATATTTCTCAGGCATCTGTTGATGAAGGTTTGTACTTTTTTTTGTTGTCGCGTCAGTTGTTCTCCATGTTTCAAAACTATATACAGCCTTGACATTAGAGTTAAAGATTCTTAATTTAGTCTTTTTTTAGATGTGAGGAGATTTCCAGGTTGGTTTTAGCTGTGTAAATGTCTGATGCGCTAGATTTATACAACGTTTAATGTCTTCATCAGTTCCACTTGATACACTGACTACACTCCCAAGGTATATAAAATTTTCTACTTGGTCTATGGTCTGAGAATCCAGTTCTATGTCTCCAATTTTGTTTGTTGTTTACTTTAAGTACTTTTGTTTTTAGGTGGTTTATTTTGAGGCCTGTTCTTTATTCCTACTTCGCTTAATTAAGGCTGTGATCTTTTCTTGCATATGCTGTAGTCTGTGTGATAATAAGGCTATGTCATCAGCATATTCCAAATCTTCCAGCTTTTGTGTGAGAGTCCATTGGATTCCTTTCCCTGAATTAGAGTAGGCTTCTTTTGAGACCCAATCCAATACTACAAGAAACAGGAAAGGTGAAAGAAGACATTCCTGTTTGACTCCTGTTGTGACTGAAATTCCTCTGACAGCGAGTATTTTTGTCTGGTGACACCCATGTCACTTTGTGGCATTTTTTGTGGTGGAAAATGCTGCCTCCTATCACCAGCTCATTAAATGTGCAGAAGTCTGCAAACATTTCTTCATTTTCATTTAAGGTGCCAAGTCCATGGGTGTCCATACTTTTCTCTTTCTCTATGTTGTCACTTCCCACTTTGGCATTGAAGTCTCCCATGATGATCAAAACATCTCTTGTAGGTAGTTTGTCAATTATACTTTGCAGTTCGTCATAAAATGTATTTTGTCAGTATCACTTGCAAGGTTGGTGGGAGCATAGCAGCTAATGACGTGAAAATGTTTGAACTTAGACAAGAATTTGGCTGTAATTATTCGTTTTGAAACTGGTTCCCATTCTAAAAGACTTTTGAAGGCTCCTTGTTTAGTAGTAGTGTTACACTATTTTCATGTAAGTCATCTTCTTTTTCCTTTCCAGAGAAGAGAAGGGTTTCTACTGATAGTAGTCTTGTTTCACCAATGTGTTCCATCGAACTTTACTCATTCCCAGGATCTGTAGTTTGTAGTTGGCCATTTCCTTGGCAACTTGTGCACATCTACCTGGTTCTAGTAAAGTACGGACATTCCGTGTTCCCAAGTTAAATACTGCCTTCTGGATAAAGAAGTGTTTCCTTTTCATTGGTTTAAGTAGAGTGGTCGGCCTCACAGGATTCGTTTGACTTTCCCCGTACAGCTTCATAAGTCTCTTTTGTGGAGCTCTACTTTCGCCTCTGACAATGTTTAGCGTTTGTGTTTTTGCTCTAGTTTCTATAACACATTTTTTTCCATGGACAGGTTGTTAGCCTATCGCACAACCCCTATATGTCCCGGGGAGGGGGGATGCACCTTTTGTCTGGTCTCTTTCCTAACAGACCTTTCCGGCTTGGTAGTACCTGCCAGGAGTGATGAGCTCCTGTCGGTATAGCTCTGAGGGTCATTGAGGCACTCAAGCTGTCACATCATGGCAAGGTATGATCAACAAACATATGATGCAAATGGAAATAGAAAGTCATTTTATATAAAAAGTTTTTGAGTTGAGCTTTGACTAAAATTGGTACTTCAACTGAAAAAGGCTGTAACTTCAGTTGCAATGAATATCTAACTCAGCTTTAGTGAAAATCAGACTGCATTATTTGTTTGTTGTGATGGCTGATAAATTTAGAACAGCCATTACTTGTGATGATACCTTTGTATCATATAGATGTTGAAATTGTAGATTTTATGCAAACAAATGTAGATTAAATTTATGTAATAAGGTAATAAAGTATTAAATTAAAAAAATATATAAATTACCATTGCACATTATGCCTTCATTAGTAGGACAATACTGAACTAAATACTCTATTACAAAACTTGGCTCTTCAGGACAGAGAAAAGGTTGCCATATGATATGTAGACTGTTCTTCAAGTAGCTATGTGCTGATGACATTTGTACATTTTTTGGTGGATGCTGAGGAACTTGTATAGGAAAAAAAAAATTCAAATGAACAGAAGTTAGAAAATATTTTTTGTATAGAAATATACATCAGAATGTGGCATAAAATCATAAAATCAAATAGTAAAGCACTAAAACTCAAGTTAGAATCCTGGTGAAACTGAATTGTCCATAAGAAAAAAAGAGATAAGCTAACAAGAAAAGTGAAAAAAAGCCTTAGCCTTTTTTCTCACTTTAGTGTGGGTAATTCAGTAAGGATTATTTTGAAAGTACACCTAAATTAATGCAATTAAAATTAATGCAAGTTAAATAGTCATACTATCATTCCTTTTCACTGACATAAAAATATAATATACTTAAACTACTATTTAAATCTAAGACAATTCCTTTATATGTAAACAAACACATGGACTTCAAATACCTTTATTTCTCTGGTATATGCAATTGGCCCAAGTAATGCCAGAACTAATCATGTGAAGACCATAAAAAATTTCTGCACTGATACCTATCATTATATTGGAGACTCCCAGTGTTAGCTCATAGGTAACAACATCTGCATCCAGAGTGATCCAGTTGACATTTCCCTAATGTAGTTTATCAAAGACATGATCATAATATTTGTAAAATTGCCAGAAATACTAAAAAATATGTAATGTGGTACAAAATAATATTTGGTATAAAACAGGTAAGCTACTTTGATTTTTTAAAATTCATTTATTGGTCAAAATTAGGAATAGAACTTCTAAATAAATGCCATTATAATACTGTTCTAATAAATGATATACTAATGCAAAAACTCTGCCTCTGCAATTAATAGTGCACATCAGTTTACTATTTAGAACCCAGCCAAGAAAGTTTTTTTTCAGAGAGAAAGCTTCCTTACACTCAAGTAACAAGAAGGGAAAAAATAGGCTCTGTTATCCTGGAATAAGACAATAAGATGTCCTTTTTCATATTTAATGCGTGGCTTTTGCCAAAGGGCTTGGAGAAACATTGGAAGTTGCATTGTTGGTGACGGGGATGGCTGAAACATTGACAGGCAGGAAGAACAGGTTAACCAATAAATAGAACTAGACTCTGTGGATTGGTCTATCAATTGTGTGGTGGATGTTAACCCAAGACTGGAAAATCAGCTGTAAATAAACATCCTTCATCATACCTGATGCCCTTCATTGAGTTGCTTCACACAATTACATGTTTTACCTGGACTGGCTTCACCTCTCTTTTCACTCAATTTCATTTCCTTTAACCCATCTTGTCCTGATCCTGGCCATGTTACTTAAATTATCTTTGTCAAAAACATTAAATTAAAAAAAAAAAGCAAGCTAAAGAAACTAAATGTAATTGCTGACTTACTATCTAGACTAACAGAACAGAAGGGGGTGATTCTGGTTGTTCAATTTAAGTTTATTTTTGTTTTGGCTCGTTCTGCTTTGTGAGAGTGGTTTGAATGTAACTCATTGTTAGGGTTAGGTTTTGTTATTGTTGTGAAATGAAAAGTATTTTGTCTTTGTTTTAATATTGCGTAAAAGTAACTTTTTTTGTAGTATTGCTAATCAGTTGTTAGCATTGTGGGATTTTATCATGGCCCAGATGTCATAGTCATTCTCATTCACTCTTCATCATTATTGTTCATAAATAAATTACAGATGTCAATAAACTGGAGTTACCAAATCTTTGTCTGCTACTAAACTTCTTCAAATAATAAAGAACATCCAATTTCATCTTTACGTCTTAGTCTTCCTACTGTTTGTTGTTCTACCTTTAGAGCTTTCTTCACTCTCTTTACATCTAGCACCCCACAATAGCTTTCATTGTTTTCATCTAGCTTTCTTTCAACTCTCACTTTCCATTATCTTCAACATGTCTCATCTCCCCATTGTCCCTATGAAAATATGTAAAATTACATTTATATTAGAATAATAAAATAATCTAGAAACTCACCTTACAAATATTGTCAGTTAATCGCTGACACCATACTATTGTTACATTCTGATATTTGAGTCCTGACTTAGGATTAGACTCAAGTGCTGCCCAACTGATATAGTAGTGACTCATATTAGATTTGTCATTATCAATTTCAACCAAAAAATGTTTTGGAGGTATTGGCACTGTAAATAAAATGTGTGAATAAATTTTAAAAAATTTAAATTAATAATAAAAAAAATAAATAGTGTTTCATTTTGATAATGTTAAAGAAGTAATGGAATATAGATAATCTCTTTTACATCTTGCTGCTGAACATTTATCTCCATTATTAGCTCTTACAAGCAAAAAAAAAGTAAAACAAGGTTAGAGATTTTTGCTATTTTTGTTTCTCTACTTAAATTTGAATATGTTAATATAAAGTCAGTATAGATCAAGAATATAGAGAAAATTAAAGATTCCTGTACCAGATGTACATAAGAATTTGGAATAAAATAAAAATCAATGATTTATTTTATAATTTACATAAATCAAATGAATGCTTTTTTGAAGTAAAGTCAAAAAGTTTTCTTTTTGTGATCCCATGGTCCTTGAAGAGAGCATGTAAAGCTTATCATCTTATTTAGTTTATGAAGTATCATTTTGCAAATACAATAAACAATATCCTTATCTTCTTAACTTTGACAGAACTTAGTATGTATAACTTGCTTTCTTTTGGGCCATTCATTCCTAATTTTACCCATTAATTTTTTCAATGTATCATCCCATTCAGTTTCTTCAAGTATCTTATATAATAAATGGTCAGAAATATCCATAACTTTTGTCTGGCAAACATAATACTTCATTTAAATCTTCATATCAGACCTTATTTTCTTAGTGTGTCCTGCGGCATGAAGCTATTTTCATAAAATATAAGTCCAGCTGAAATCTTATTGTTTACTGGAACAATGCTGTCATTTTGTCTCTGTTGTCACTTTTACTGAATTGAGGAATTCTTCAACCTTATCTTCACTTTCTTCCCATTCATTCTGCATATTTTTTCTTAAATTCTATATACAGCTGTTAACTGTGTGCCTCCTAAATTTGGGTAGTCATCCAAGGTTAATGAGCCCCTCCTGTCTGAAGCTTACTAGTTTAGACACCAGTTGCTTGCCTCTACACCTTCTTCTCACAGTAATTACAGTTTCATCAGACCATATATCTTAACCATAAGTGAAGGCCCAAGAGTTGTACTCTTTGTCAGACGTTATTTGTTAATCATGTTATTCAAAGCATTGCAGGCATATAGGTAGTAGAATGCTTGCATCCTTTACCTATTCTGACTATAACAACTTAAGAATTAAATTAGTTGTGTCTTTTCCAAAATGTATTTCTTTGAAGTTTGTTCAATTACATAGATTTTAAATATAATAAGATATTTAAATATAGAAACCAACTAACAATTCATATAAATTCGCTTGTAATAAATGGTTATAGTAATACATTTAAGTTGAAACTAGAAACATTGCATGCAAATAAATGAAATAAAAACTTACTTTTAGATTTAGCTGGTAGAACTAAGTGAGAAGACTGCTTGGCATAACCTTTCTTTGTAGCGGGGGTTATTAGTATTTCTGTGAGAATATTCTCTGATTCTTGTAATTCAATGTAAACTGTGGCCAGGTTTTTATGCTCTACGTTGAAAAAGAAAGACTTGTTTGAGGCTAACTCATCAGATAAAGCTGTGACCTTGTAGTGAGTAATTTCTCCACGCTTTTCTTTTGCACTTAAATCTTTCCAGATAATTCTAAGGCAGCGATGATTTCTAGGTGTTTTGTTTGAACAGGAGATATTGTAAAAACAACCACTACATATCTCTGGTGATGATGCAGGTACTATTTACACATTCCACAAAAAAAAAATTAAAATAAAATAATTAATTTAATAGATTTAATAAAAAAGAGTTTATTATGAAATAAAATAATTTGTATTTACACTAAATGCATTATTCAAGACAAGATATACCATGCCATCAAGTACTGCTTCACCAAGATTTAAATTTTTATAAACCAAAAACATAGATGGGTCATAATTAATAAATTTAATTCTTTTATATATAACAATTTTAAAATTTAAGTCCATTATTAATAAATCAATGAAAGTAAAAAAAATAGTAATTATAAGTCATGGGACAGATGATGATGATGTTCCTTTATATAAAAATATTAAGAAGAAGAAGAAGAAGAATCAAATTTATAAAGCGCTGTTAACAAACTGTAGGATCAAGGCACTTTACAAAGACAAACACAAGAGCTAAAATGACAAACTAATCTAAAAAGGTTTTAAACATGTAGGTCTAAATGATCTTCTTGAAAGTAGTGTAGCATGTTAACTGTCTGAGAACAATGGAGAGTGAGTTCCAAATCATTGGTCAATGCACTGAAAAAGCCAGCAGATCGTAGCTTTTGAGGGAGAAACGTGGCACCACAAGAAGCTTTGAGTCCATTGAATGCACGGCTCTCTGAGGGACATACTGGTGGCCAAGCCTTGCTCATAATAATTTTTCATGGACTAAGTTAATATTTACCCAAGCTCATTTTCACAACATTTTTGTAAGGACAAAAAATGAGCTTTCAATCTGAATATTTTGGGTGGAATAGAAAATATTTTAACCATACAGTCTAGAAAAATGGTTGCTTAAGTTGAGCCATTTTTCATTGCAGCTTTTGTGTAAAAAAATTGGCCTAAATGTGTTTAAGATATGGTAAATAGTCATATCCCAACTAAGGAGCCACCCCTGTTTGTTACAAATAATAGTGAATAGTTGTAAAAGTGCTATATTTTTATGAAAACCTGCTTGAATAAGTGATTTAAAAAATTAGATTTTTTTGATTGCAGGAAAGAAAAAAGAAGCAGTTGAATCAAAACTTTGAATGGTCTAAAATATTATGATGTTGGATTTTCACTATCTTTTCTAGTTTACAAGATCTACATGAGACAGACAAACAGACGGACTTACACACAAAACTAATAGCGTCTTTACCCCATTTGGGGGCCACTAAAAATGAATTAGAATTTGCAGAGATCTGTTTATTTTATGTTTATTACGTTTTAGACTAGTGCCTGTGATGTTAGCGAAAAGATGAAGTGTCAATATTTTTTTTTTGACTTTAAAATTGTCATTCATAAAAAGATTTGTAGCCAAAATTAATTTTATGATAACTAAACATCTTCAAACCAATCCAACTGTTGACCTCAGGTTTTTGCTATGCAGCCAATGTGCTGAGAATTTTTTTCTCACAGAAACACATAGACCTTGTAATTTTAAGGAAAAGAGTCATTAAAAATATATATATATATATATATATATATATATAAATTTATATACATACATACAAGGATTGCTTGTTTAAGAGTATAGGATTTACTTTTTTTTTCACCAAAATATTGTACAAAAGTTTACAATTACCATCTTCATGGGTTGTTGCTTCCACATATTTCCATTCACTTAAGTAACCCTGAGTTGGAGATTCTGTCTCTATTGGTTTAGGTAACACTGCAATTTTAAACTTGTAAGATGTATAGGCAGAGAGACTACACACTAAGGCATAGTAGTTGTCAACTTCTTCATCATGGAGCAGTATCTGAAGTTCATTTGAATTGGTATACAAAATAGTTAAACTATCAATTCTATTCAAAATACAATCAAATGAACATTTAAAAAAAAAATAAACCAAAATAATTTTTTTATGGAAAATTGATTTTAGCCTGTTATGTTTTTTAATCTTATCTTAATGAAGAAGCTAATCTCCCCCATAGCCTATAGCATTTCTTTATAAAACAAAATTAACTTATTAATCACAACTAATTGATCAACTAACTGTTTTTATTGTTTTAACTTTTGATCTTAAAATGGGAAGATTTCTACCAGACAGAGTGTCATTAACCTCTTTGTAGGTTTTTGATAGGGTATAATATACATGCAAGCTTCCAAAAATAATTTTGATCTTATCTTATAGTAGGCTATAGTATCTTATACTATTTGTACAATAACACTTAAATTAAGCTTCTAAATTTATTATAATGTCCAAAAGTTCTTGTAGTATTAATAATAATAATAATAATCTTTATTGTCTATAAGGAAATTTTGTCTTACAATTTTTGCATTATACAAAACAAAACATTATTTTAAAAAATGTACATTCACACCAGACTCACTCACAATTTACATATGAAAAGTTTACATTAGATTGTTTCTATTTAATGATCTTATTGCCAGAGGAACAAATGAGTTTTTATGTCTGTTTGTCTTTGCTATCATGCAGTGTCTTGTATCTCTTTTGTGATGGTAAAATAACAAAATCCTGACCCAAAGGGTGATTTTTTATTTCTAGAATCTTTTTTAGATTTTGTAAGGATGTTTGTCTCAAACAGCTGCCCTAATGGGGTTTGTTTTTTCCCAATGACCTTACCAGCAGCATTAGATTCTAAAATATTCTAAAACAAAAATGAATACATATCTTTATAATAACACTTTTGTGTCATTTTCATCCTTGAACATGGTGTTCCAAAGGTAAAGACAGATTTTATAATTAGGTGAACAAATAATTATAGACCTAATTAGACATAAGTTAGGTTGAAAACCACTGGAATTTCTAAATATACCGGTACTGATTACATCTTTTATAAGCAAGCTTGATAAAGATATAGATCTGAAGATTTCTTCTACAGAATGTACAAGCAAATTAAAAGTTGAACTAGCAGCTATAACTTTGTGTTTATTCTTTGTCTTCTTTGTTTGTAGCCAATAAAAAAATATTGACTAAAATGTTCTTTTAATTTTTGGTCCAGAAAGATATACTTTAGCTAGTATTGTACATTCTTTGCATATCAACAGTATTGTACCTCTCTCCATCTGTTATGTAGGACTAATCCATAGTAGGCTTTGTACATTTTCTCTTGACCAAAGGCTGTATGACTCCAGGTCAGATTTACACAGCTGCTGTTTATTACAATTGCTTTTAGTCTGTCCACAGCAGCAGGCTGAACTGAAAGCATTACAAAATTAAAGTCTTACTTTGGAGAACAGAATTGAAACTTAATGTAGAAACTTAATGTAATCCATTAGGATTACAGGTTGGCATATGGAAACTTTTAATAATTATTGCCCAATCTACAAAAGACAGCTATTTAAAAAAAAGGATATTCAGAGATAAGAACCTACATTTAATTTAATTTTTTTATATGATATGTAATCTGCATTATTCATGACTTCAAGTAGTTTTTCTTTTATAAAAAAATTTACATCATAAATTATGAAAAAAATTGTATTGGTGAAATTATGAACAAAGGATAAACTGATATATAATTTGTTTTTAGAGCAATTTAATTTTTGATTTACAGATAAAAAATTATACAAAAAAGTAATGAAGGCCTACTTTCAAAACCAAGTCATCTGAAGATTTATAAAAGAACTATTCTACTTATCAAATTTCTAAAGGATACAAAATTTTGACTGAAAAAAACAACAACATTACAGTAAATGACTAAACTAAAATAATAGAAAGTCCTCAAATCAAAAAGATTCTTAATATTTTATGTTTATAAAACTAAACGATATCAACTGAGATAACTTTACTATATTTACAGAAGCTTTGAAAAAAAAAAAGGATAATAAAACTTTTTTTTTCTAAAAATAGTTCTAAAAAATTATACTATGTAAATGAAGCATTCTATCCATACAAAAAAAAAAGACAAAGCAGACTAATTTTTTTTTCTATTAGTACTTACCATTTGCATCTTAGACATTAAAAAACATGATTTAATTTTGATGAAAAGATTTTAAAATATAAAGCATTAAATTTTAAGTAGGCTAGAATATGATTTTTAAAAATATATCATCAATAATTACTATTAAGAATACCTCTCTTCTTATGTAAAGGGCTGGCTGTAATTTGGATGATAGAATACAATTAAGAGATAATGCCTACTTTTTTGAAATTTTGAAAAGATTTATTAGAAAAGATTTTTGTGTTAGTATAAAACTACTTATTGAATAAAATAATTTATTCTAAATATCTTAAACAGCAGGAAATTATTAGTGAGATAAAAACGAAAACTTCTACATTGCAGTCAATATTGTATGCATGACTTACTCAGAGCAACTATTTGAGAGGAATTATCTTCTTCAGCTAAAGCTGACTCTTCTGTAACGCAAAAGGCTTTCCAAAATCTTTGTGTGTGGGTGTATTTTTTGGATGAGTTAAACAAAGAACCCTTAACATCTATGCTAATGCTAATCTTCCCCCCCCCCTTTCCAACACAGAGATAAAATTAGGTCATTAAGGCCTACAGGCTCGATAGGTTTTAAGCCATATTTGGAAGTTAACTGTAACCCTCCCTTTACTTTTGACTTACCCTGCATAATAAATCAATTTGTTTTTAATATTTAAGAATAATAAAACATGTATCTTGCTTTCAAATATGTATTAAAATTATCAAGCCCAGTTTATCATTCTTTTTATTCATCAACTTATATATCTGAATCTGAATACTAATAGATTTTATGAATAATTAAAAATAAAGTATCACAGGGGTTAAAATGCAATCCCTACCTTTTGATTTAACCAGTTTTATAACTATTAAATGTGTTAAATATGAAATGATGTAGTCCTACTTAAACTATTGCATCAATAACATAATTCATTTTTTATGCCTAAGATAGTTGAAAATAGAACTACTGAATATAACATTCGTAAGATTGATTTTTAGTTCTTCTACATTTTTGATATTAAATTATGTTTAAAATTTTAAAAAATTAAATTTGTCCTAAAATTGTTGGTCTATTTATTTCAAAAACTAGAACCTTTCATGCAAATGTTTTTCTTAACAAATTACTCACCATATAATCTGGTCTCCACTCTATATTGATCTGATTCATTGGAAGCAAGAATAACATTTTTGCTGACTGTTGATACCACTATTTTTACATAATAAATATGCCCATGATGATAGCTTTCAGGTGGCCACACGCAAGAGGTGAGACCCAGGTTTGGACAATCTTCTTGAGTTCCACTGAAATCAGAGTGTGCATAAGTTTATATCATACAACTATTTAAATGTAAAATGTATTCAGCATTCAGAACTATACTGGGTGACATGGGAACTTTTAAATTGTCTAGTGCGGCTATGTATACAGTGATAGCTTGGGATGTATAAAAGAAGTTGAAGGACATCATACTGAGGTTTACTTGAAACATATCTATGCAATATGCATAGATGCAATCTGTAGACACTTTTCTTAAGTTGTTGTAGATCCAAATATGACCCAGAAAAATGAATATAATTTTTATTAGTAAAAATATACATATCTTTCAATTTCAATGAAGATGTATGTAAAAACACATACGGGTATTAAATAATGATAATTTAAAAGATATAACACTCTAAACAATACAGATCTTTCTGTAACTCTTATGCTTTAACTTTCATGCCCCTATTTATTAACACCAGACAATTTTATGATTTTATCAGAATCTATTCAAGCTGCACAATTCAGGGGAAAAAAACCCTGATAACAGTAGTTATGGTAGCTATCTTAAAAGTTGAGGATAGGATGAGCCTGACTAGTTGATTTGTCAAGCTCAGGAATAGGATAATGCAGCTACAATGTATGAGAATCCATATGGAAATAGAAACAATTTGAAAAGTAAAGTAAGTTTAAATGAGTGTGTACAGAATTCTCTTTAATTATTATCAGTGTTTCTCAAACTGTGTTGTTGGGCAAGCTAAAATATCTGGTGTATTTGATCTGTGGTTATAAATTTTATTTTAAATATTGATTGAAAGAAGCCACAAAAAAAAAAATTGAATTATTAAACATTTTATTCTTTCTGACTGTTTTTGCATAAGGCATCTGCAAGAAAAGAATTATAATTAGGCTGTAGAGGCTATCTGTCCATCTCATGTCTGAATGGTCAATTTGTTGTACTATTCGACAGATCAGTTGGTTTAAAAAATTTTTGGCATAAACTAAGCATGCCCGCAAACACAAGGATAGATTTAAGCCCAGTTGGAAAGTAAATGTCTGTAAAATGTTTTACATGTTTTGGATGTTGCTCCAGAGTTGAAGAGCTTACTTCCTAGTCCAAACCTCCCGCAGGACAATGGGAGCGGGTGTCAAGCACAGCTCGTTTTCACATCTTGATTAGTCTTTCTTTCATC
>JADKLZ010000130.1:6421043-6445919 GCA_021533235.1 Biomphalaria straminea | reverse complement strand
TTCATTAGTAATTAAATTGGTTAACAGTTATACCCTGTTGTTAACTACTGTACGTAACTTAACGTTGCGGTTAACTGTTGGCTGCGTTGCCGTTTAGTTGCCTACGTATATTCGGCACTTGGTTGTACATTTAGTTATACATACTGTTAACTTCATTAGTATTCTGTTCAGGGGGAAAGGGAAACCCGGACCCGCAAGTTATCCCCTGCATGAGCCTTAAAACTCTCCCTGACAGCGGGATGAGTTTGAACCTGGGACCATCTATAAATCCATATGACAGTACAGCCTGCAAAGGGAAGCGTGGTCGAGAGGCTAAGTGCGGCTTGAGCTTGGCTTGTTTGGCTACCTAGAAGGGGGCTCGAGGTTCGACACCCGACTCGGGCAGAGTTGTGTTTACTGAGCGCCCAAAGGCAGCATGGGAAACCAATTCCTAGATACCCCCTCCCCCCCACCGGTCCACAAATGAGATTGGACCAAAGCGCTCTGAGCATGCTATAAGCATGAAAGTAGCGCTATATAAAAGCTATAATAATAATAATATTAATAATAAAAAAAACCCACATCTCTATAATACTTCGGTAAAACAAATCTGAAACCTAAAACCCTTTCTTTAACAATTAACCTACAAGATATAGTTTTAGTTTTTTTTTCTTTCTATTGTCAAAAGGAATTATTACCCCAACATAAATGTAGCTAATTGTGACAAATGTATGTGCTATCATCATCAAAAAGGTCTTTTTTTGCAAACACCTGTATTGAGGTATTCAACAGTCAAATTTGTTTTACTTAGACAGTTTCTATTTTTATGTTGTATTTTTTTTATGTTGTATTTTTTTTTCTGATTCTGTTTTCTGTAAAGATCTATTATTAATACATCTAATCAATATAACCATTAATTATTTATGACAATGGTCAATAAAAATGACTTTAAACCCTCATCAATTATCACCTCATTAAATGATTAGAAATCATAGCAGACGTAACCTAACATTATGGAATTTTATGGCTCTAATTACCTACATACTGGAATCTTGGAATACAGATTTATGATCAATGTCAAAGTTATTTAAATATCAAGTATGATGGTATGGTTTAATTGTCTAAAATCTTGATAATTAAAATTCACATTTGAAGACAGAAACATTATTGAACATTATCTGGCAGAAAGTGTCTATAAGAATAACAGGTTAGGCTACTTGTGCAGTTGAGTGTGGTCAGATGTTACTTTACATGCAAAATATAGATTTTAAGCAAGTATAAGGTCTCTAGATGTGCTCAAAGTTATATATTGTTGATTTAAATATAGAGTATGGCAGCATAACTATCAAGCATTTTCTACCATCCCTGTTATTATGGGTGTATTTGTTTAGATTTGTTTCAATAAAAATTCTAAGGGTACTATCAAAATCAGAGTTGTGTTGCATGAACTTTGGTTATATTTTATGATTAAATGCTTGATGAAGCAAACAGATATACACATGAAGGTGCAACAAATATGATGTCCAGTTTATATTACTGCAGCTGTTGATCTACACCAAAATTGTCATGAAAATGCTTCAAAAAAAATAAATTCACAATAGAAGTGGCAATATGCAATTACAGTGAAAGTAACAAAGAAACAAAATAATTTTTTCCATTCAAAAAGATAATGAAGAAAATGTAAGAAGTCCAAAGGCTAATTCATTTCTTTTGTTCTCAGTGAGGTTTGTATTACTTTCTTTTACTCTCAGCAAGGTTTGTATTTTGGTCTAGAGTCAGATCTTGTGGTTTACAGGGCTTACAATACATAGGTAATTGTTTCTTTGGTCAAGTGTTAACATAGGTGTCAAATGGCCAGCACAGCCACCAACTACCTAAAGGCTACAATTCCCAACAATTGTTAAGTACCAACAGTGGATGGACTGAATGGCAGTGTTAATAAAGATTTTCATGGACAGGAAAAAAACGTATATGCTTTTTTTTTGTTTTGTTTCAGTAAATGCATATGCCTTAGATATTCTCCATGCCTCCGGAACAACAAAACCACTTTTAAACTTTTGGGGCTTCCATAGCGTGGTAGCCTGAATGGGAACAAGCCAGAATTGCCTTCTCTACAACTGCCCCATGCATCTGACTGACCTTTCTGTGTGCCATACTTCCTATCATATATTGCACTATTCCAAGCATTTCTATCAGTTTTATTTATTTACTAAACATTGTAACTATTCCTCCAAAGAGTGCATTTCTGTTAGTAATTGCTAATTGGACAGCTTTTATTCTACAATACCACACATACGTAATACACATTGATGGACTGAACTATGCTGAGCCAATGCTTTCTTCTTAGGTGCTCCATGCAAGCCATTGTATTTTTCAGTGAAGTTGACCAAAGCTTCAAACTCTAGAAGGCCCATAGGACTTCATTTTTTAACACAGCTATAGAACCAAGCATTTTTTTTATATCATATGATTTTTCATCTATTATCTCACTTCACATTTCATTACATTAAATGATTAGCAAGGAGGCTCACATAAGAAATATTGGCCAATGTAGTAGACTAACTTATCTCAGTCTTGAAATCATGCATGTTGTTGCATTTTGTTAGTTAAGTCTTTTAGGCTAGAAACTGGCAAGTCAGTGTAAGGTTCAAGTTTAACTTTACAAGGTTGTCTATTGTTTCTGTGCATGGTATTGAAATCATGCTCACTTGATATCAACAAATAAATTCCAAATGAGAATTACTTTTTATCAAACACTGTGTGAATGCACAATTTCATGCAGACCTAACTATATAAAAAAAACTAAATAATTAATATAATAAAATAATAATGGTTATAAGCAGCAGCTAAATGTATATATATACAATTTAAATATTTTGGTAGTATACATTATATTGTAGTGTGTATTTTGTTTATTAAACATACATTTTCTGTAAATTTTTCTAAATAAATTGTTTGTTAATAATTCCATATACCAAGTGGGTTAGTTGTGTATGTATAAAGATGTTAAGTAACTGGATTAGATTCCAACATCCCAATATAAGATTACACTTGACTAGTAAGCTAAGGAAAAAAGATAGAAACCTACTAGTTTATATGACCTGGTGAAAATCTGATCAAAAAGATTTGCATCTTTGTATAAAAATATAAAAATATTATATTTAAATTCAACAAAATATCCTTTAATGTTTCCTTCCAGATGGAACATTTTAAGAGAATGTTTCCAATGGCAATTTCCGTCTTTTGATAGTTACATAGATGTAATAAAACGCGACCTCAAAACAGTGGACATCAATACTGACCAGTGGGAAGACATAGCTCTAGACCGCACTAGATGGAGAGAGACAGTGACCAAGAAAGCTATGGACAGCGAAAGAGCATGGGCCTCAGCTCTGGAAGAAAAGCGGACAACACGGAAAATGGCCAGCTCCTCTACCACTGTAGCGAAGACCACCTTTACCTGCAATACTTGTGGACGGGAGTGTCTCTCCAAAATAGGGCTCCACAGCCACACGAGGAAGTGTGCGAGATGAACCATAGTCGTTCTACGACTGAAGGAGGCCAATGATTGAGCATTAAAACATATTCATTTTATTACATTAATTAATTATACATGAGACTTAAAATATTTATAAACATTTTTTTAAAAAAAGATTTGATTGTCTATAAGTAAATACTTACTCATATGTGTAGACTAAGGAGACATTGATATGTTCCAAATGTTTGTAATTAACACCAAGGTCCCAGGTGCAATTCATAGACTCCCAGTTTATTACTCGACAATGGAAATCTGTGATCTTGCCTGGTCGTACTAAAAAAAAGGTTAATTTCATTTGCTAAAAAACTACACTTAGTAATGAAAAGACAACATTTATTTTATTGTTCTGTATAATATATAAAAATAAAAACATATAGTTAAGATATAATCTTGTTTATTTTGAGGAAGATAGTTATTTTTTTAAATTCAAATTTTAAGCCTAAAAATTTTTTGAAAAACATGTTAATTTCTTTTTATCTCTTTATGATTTGTGTTGGGAGCTGGAGTCAACAGTCATTCAATACATAGTAATCAGAGATTATTTCTTAAATATAATGCATTTATTTTCATATCAAAGTTTCATACCAAATATTAGCTAGAATAAGATATTGAATGCAATAAGTTTTGAATAAGACAAAGACTATTAATATAGCATATTCCACTTCCACTAATATATATAGCCATTCATAATATTTCTTACAATAGAAAATAGGTTTACAAATAAAGAGACAAAAAATAAATAAGGCTAGTTAAATTCTAAAATAACAACAAAAGTTTTTAGAATGCCATATGTGCTAATTTTAAGCTTTATTTATGTAATGAAACCTACTAAATGTAGATTCAATTTATTAATTATATAATATATAGATTAACTAGCATTGTCTTCAATTCTGAAGATTAAGGACATCTTCAAAGATTCCCAATACTAGGCAGAACCACTTGTGGTAGACTAATATAATATGCAGCTTTATGTAGCTTTTTCACTTAAGAGCTGGTGGGAAAATTTTGACTACATAAAAGGAATTCTGGGGTCAAAAAAGGACCTGTTTGTTATTCAATTTTTATTTAGATCTATGACTTCCTAAAAAATAAATGTATAGGCTACATTTAAGCATAATCTATTTTTCAACATTGCTTCTAGATTTCATAGTCTAAATGTTAGATTTATATAGAGAGTAATAGAGTAAAATTAAAAATCTATAGGAAAACTATGTTACTTTAGTAATATGTACATACAAATTATGTATATATGCAGCATTTGATTTTTTTTTTGTAGCAGTTTTGACAGTTAGGCCTAAGGCTCATGCTTAGACCTATTTAATTAAATCTTATATTTAGAAATTAATAGTTTTACACATGGGGTATTGTGTTTTTTTTTTCAATTTTCTTTGAAAACACACATTATCCCACATCTATAAATAGATCTATAAATAGCCTACAAATTTAAAAAAAAAAGGATAATCGAAATAAAGAATCAATGAAAGAAAAAGTGGATAACTACCTGAAAAGAACTATTGTAAAAAAGAAAACGAAACAATTACTTACAATCTACTTTGACTATCTGGTTGCCAATAAATTGGTCTGTTTGGTAAGTCTTGAGTTTACAAATGTATTTTCCGCCATCACTCAGTTGCACATTGTCTAGTCTCAGACGAATAGTTTTTGTTGTCAGACTTTCCACATATTTAGAAGGAATCAAGGTGGCTAAAAGATGGACATAATGTAGGCTTACATAATAAGATAATTTGTTTAAGCAAAAAACATATCTAATCAAAATGATCGTTTTTATACAAAGTAATTTAAACGAATGTTGAAATAATAAATCTAATACTTTGGGACTCAAAAACGATTTTTTTTCAAACACTTTTCTTAACGCCATATAAACTCTAACCATGGAACTATACTAATGGAACACCAGCTTCGAGTTTTTTACAAAGCCAAAGAGAGTCGAAGTGCCGTCGCGCATCTTTTTTCGCGCATGGTGCAATGTGGAGAAATCCACGATGATGCCAAAGAAGAGATTTATTCCCGGAAGTCACTTGAATGGACCTTCATTGAGTGTAAAACTTTTGTTCACTCTATTTGATTAGATGTGTCAAAACTTCATCCATTTTCTGACTATCTGATATAATTGATAAAATTTTATCGAATAAGAGATCGTCACAAAAGTTATTTTTTTCGAGCACCCTATAAAAAGTCACTTTTTTTATAAAAAATAGGATCTAAATTCCGAAATTAGAATTTTTCAGTGTTTTTGTGTTCGGTTTATTCACACTAAATCTGGATGAAGACCTTTCTATGGTTCCGCTAATGCGTATTTGTTACGATATACTTACTTGCAAGAGATAAAAATAAAAATAGGAGGCCTAATACGGTTTTGTCACTCCAAGCTACGCATTTCTACTCGTTTTTTTTTTTACTATTATTCTCGAAACGACTATAGGCACACAGTGACACACGTCTCGTGGGAAACAAAGAAAAAGTTTATATCTGTAATGTTGTAAATAAAATAAATAAAATGACAAAAAAAAAACAACAACAAACTATAGCCTAATCTGAAATCAAATAGATCTAGAGCTAGATTTCATTGGACGATTGCTATAAAATAAGAATAATTAATAATAATATGATATAGATCTAAATAAACACATAGAGTCATAGAGTCATGGGGTCATTCTTAAATAAATCATTAGAATTACTTTTTCATCAACTGGGTATTTTTTATTGCCAAAATATAATGTATTTTATATGCATTTATTAAAAACAATAAGCAGAAATGAAGCGTTTGACGCAACAAGATCTAATAAACATTCTACAATTCTAGTTCTAGATCCAGGAAGCTACTTCTCCAATTTAGTTTTCTAGTTTAATTCTAGTTAGATCTACTCATCTAGATGTCCAGACCAGTAGATCTAAATCTAGCCAGGGTCATGGAATAGATCTATAAACCCACAGCCGCCTACTTTTCTGATCACGATATCGGATATGACAGATAGCCTAGACTCTGACTACGACTCTACTGGGACTAGGCCTACTGTTAACTGTACCGTCTCTACTTCTAGATCTAGATTTAGATCACAGTAAAACTCAAGGTGTACATCCGACTTAAGCTCAAGAAATCTACTTCAAAGTATAGTAAAGTCACAAAATGTAAAGGATCATTAATTATATATATTCAAATATTGACATTAAAAAAATGATTTGCCTAAATGGATCGAATAATCAGTCACTAATTTGACTAATCTAAAGTCTTTTTTTAAATGGCAAGTGTTATTCTTGACTTTTGACTGATACACAGGTTGCAGAGATTTTTGCTTTTATTTTGATGACATGTTACGATATCAATGATATTTGAATAAACACAAGTACCTAGTGGAACAGAGAGAAGAACCATTTAATATAAAGCAAAGAAATAATTTATAAGATGTTTATAATCCATCAAACTCACAGTGGACTTGTGTCATTTGTGATGGCAGTTCATGCATGTACAGAAGCTACAAACTATATTACAAAAATGATTGGCTTATCTTTAAGCTCGAAGACATATGAGAAATATGCTATGTTTCCAGTGCATACTCATCCACAGCTGTGACCTACATATTTTGCCACTCTAAGCACAGGCATAACAATTGTCTGTCAGTGGTAGAATCTGTTTTTTTCTTTTTTTTTTGCCCTCTACCCTCGGCAATTAATTTTTTGGGTGTATACCACACCTTTGTAAGTGGCATCCAGCTGTCTAGTTCGGAAGCTGTATGCAACCAGGAGCTCTCTTCTATGTCAGTTGAAGCAAGTCATTTCATTCCTGTTATATGCATATGACATGTTAAGCAATTAGGTTTTTCCTATCAGACAGCCATTTCGGAAAGTATAGGTGTATAAAATGAAACTTCAAATATCTGGACTTCCAGTTACCAAGAAAATAAGCTTGGGTTTCAAAGAGACAACACTGACATATCAGCTTAGATGATCAGTAAAATAAATAGCCACTTCAATTGCAGTCCACAAGATAAAAAGAAGCAATAGTGGCTTCAATAGCATTGATGATATTTAATTCACTTTTATCTCATTTTCTAGTATTACTATTTCATTGACTAAGTTATTTTTTTTATTGTCAAATAGGCCTAAGTATATGTACTAGTTGAACTCAAGGATGAAACTCCAATTTGATTAAAAATAATAATTAAATTGTGTGTAGTCTATATACAAATTTTTATAAGAGAGCAAAGCTTAGCTTACTTTACTATAAACTATGATTTTGTGTTCTGACACTACTGCAAATAAATGATAATTTATTTAAAGAATGCAGAGTTGTAAATTCTGTTCTGATGAAAAAAAATAAAGTAGATATTTATCATTCCTTTTCAAAGTTTTTTTTTAAATTTTGTATTAATTTAAAAAAAAATTGTTTATTAAAATTTCATTGTTCATTAACAAATTCAATACATAATCAGCTCTCAATTCACACAGATCACAGCCCATCACTTAAATGTATTTACTGTCAATTCTACAGACTACTCTTTTCAAAATGTTGCTTTAAATTGTTATTTGACATATAGTAAAGTAATGATATCTCACATTATTGTAGCAGCTGAAATAATGACAAATTTTCATTCACTAACTTGTACTGTCATTTATTATCAGACATGTTAAAAATAATGACCTGCATATATAATTGATTAAGCAGGAGCATCAACAAATCTTTAACAATAATTGTCTACAGAAAAACTTTATTCTTATCCAAACAATATACACTTACAATGTATTTGAACATGCTAATTTATACAAATCTGTATGGCCTAAACATTATAGCATATTTTGAGCATTGCATGAATACCGATTTACATTATAAAGAACATATGAAAATAGTGGACATATTTTTAAAATATCCAGGGTAAAAAAAAATTAAAAACTAATATGATACAATAAAAGCATTAGCCAAATAAAAAAAAATTCACTCTATGTGAACTCTATGCTTGAAAAAAATAATTTTGAAATAAATGTAAAAAATTTTTTTTATGGTTTTATGGAATGATAGCAGTAATTATTTAACAATTTCATGATTATCCATTCATTTCAATATACTTAACTTATAACTCAGTAAGTTTTGCAATAGGCACTAAGAATATTTAATTAATTAATTTTTTTTGCCATCATTTTCTTAGATTTTTATTTTAATTTTAAAAAAGTAAAATTTCCCTTACATATCTTGCTATCTATGGGGCAGATGATATAAAGTTTATCTGTTTCTGTGCCCCTTGGTTAGCAAAGGTGTCATGTAGCCAGCACAACAACCAACCACCTTTAGAAAAAGTTCCCATTTCAGACCTCATAGTCTATAGGGCAGATGATGTTAAGGTCACTTGATCCTTTGGTCAGAGTGTCATGTGGCCATCACAACAACCAACCATCTTTACTTTCCAAATGAAAGTCAGGTACCTGTCAGAGTTGGGTGGACTCAGGGGCATCCTAAAAATCTCAAAATTAAAAATCTGAGTCTTCACAGAGATTCAAACCCATGACTTAACCATTTAGCCACGGATCCCAAAAGCGCCTGTACTTATTCCTAACTAATGCCAGATATCCATTAGATCTTGGGGGACTCAGAGTAGCTTTAAAAATTAAATTAAATTAAAAATCCCAATCTTATTCAAACCCAGAAACTATCAGTTCAGAAGCCAAGTGCTTTACCAATCATCCACGGCACTCCCTCTTGTTTTAATGGGGCTCAGATTAATAGTTTTCTAGTAGAATCTCAAACATTTTTAAAGGTACTATATCCAAACCGGTTGGCTGATGACAGGATATACAAAAATATAGAGAGAGCTTACAATATAATATAACTTATTAAAATTGGTCCAAGACTTTTATTTTGCAACATGATGGGATTTTCTTTTCTGGTGGTGCTATGCAGGAGTCCAAGAATCTCATCTTTTCTCATAACAGAAAGTTATCTAGTAAAAAAAAAATACAAGTACTGGTATTAAAAAAAATTATTAAAAAACATGTGTGATACAAGTGTTGACCATGCTAAAAATATATATGTCATTAAGTATAATTATATAAGTGTGCTTTTCTAAAAATAATCTGTACCTAAAATGAGCTACTGAGTTAATGTGTAGACACTGGCATAGTCCTGACCTTAAAAGTAATGAATTATTACTATGGGTGAAGGCAGATATTTAGTTAATTTGATTTACATTGCACTCATCTAAAAGCAGCTATAACATATATTATAACATATATTATGATTTACATTTTCATGGAAAATTAGTTTTTAAAAAATACAAGTACTTCAGCAATTGAGAAAAGTGCACAGGGAAAAATTGCAGTAACATCACCTTACCTGTACGAGGTTCAACCAATCATTGACTTTTCAGGAATGCATGCCTTTTTCTTGCATTTCCAAGCATAACTGTAATTATACAATTAGGCATATTGGCTAATTTCTTTTGATAACATTAAAATTAAAAAAAATAATATTAAATTGAATAGGCTACATTGTTGTATCAAACAAACAAATTATCAGAAATACTTTTGCCTAATTTAGTCTAACAGTTTATTCTACCGTAAAGGAATGGCCTGCATATCAGCCAAGGTATATTAGGCATTCATGAAAGATGGTTTTGCTTAAGAGTTTTATAAAAAAAAAATAGAGGAAAATATTAAATTCCATCCCAGATATTTGGATGTTGCTTGACCATGAAAATCACACATTTCACAAAACATCTATTAGATGGTAACTAAAATAAAAATTGTATAGTAGTACTTACATTAAATATTGAATGGGTGCCAATATTATTATGGTCTGCCCAGAGAGTAGAAATAGCATTTAATAAGTATGATCCTTGAGCCATTCTGGTACATCATCAGAACTGGTTGCCATGGTTCTACTTGTTAATAACTGAAACATTACAAACATTTTTTTTAAATTTATAATTTATCACAGACTAGATCAGAAATGTTGCCAAGAAAAATACCAATGGCTAGAACACAAATTATGATACTTTTGTAGCTTTATTACAGGTATAAAATGCACCAAAATTTCATTAAGTCTGATAAGAAACATATATAATTTATAATTATATATATGAATCACAAGTCCAAGTTGATCAGAGTGTCATAGCAAATAAATAAATAGATCTATGAGTTTTACATTTTACTGAATTTCAGGGGATACATCCCACTTGACACCACATCATTGAAAATATATGTCTAATGAACTGGGTCTGGGTATGGCATGGAATGGATAATAAATTATTTAGAAATGATTATTAAATGTTTATGGGGTGTAGGTGAGGCATGGATAATAAATTGTCTTGTATAGATAGATTGGGTAAAACATCAAAGGTAAGTTTTACCAATAGATTTGGATATATGAGGTTGAGGCCTGGCATAAATTATATATATATATATTTATATTTATATTATGTACACAAATAACTAGTCTAGATTCTATAATTAAATCTTCATAATAATTTTAGTATTTTAGCTAATAAAATAGTTTTATAATTTAAATCTAAATTTATCTAAACTGGATATAGATCTAGAACTAATTATTATAGAAGACTAGTTGTCAAGATTTGACTACACTATGGTTATGCTCATTTAAGTAGATAGATCAAGAGACAGCTAGATAACTAGACTTGCCTCGTTAGGCCTCTCAAATCAGCTACAGACTTTTGAGACACTTTAGGAAGGTGAATTTAGATCCAATTCCAAGATCTACAAATGTAATACATACACATGTTAGAGTCTAGTACATACTACATGTAGACTAGAGATGCAAGATCTAGTCTATAAGGCTGATCAATTAAAATCAATCAATGCTAAAGTTTTTAAAGTTACCAGTATATTTATAATACTATATGATAGATATCTAGATTTATGTTTACTTTTTTATGTTTAAAAATGCTGATGATATCAATTATCACAATTGAGACAGTGACATACACAAGTTACAAACATACAAAGTAACATAATACTATAATACAGTATTAAACCTTCAATTTTACGTTCCACTAGTAGTCACTAGCTTGACTATAGGCCTATTGTATATGGCTCCTTCTGTCTCGGAAGACAATGGATGCGCCGAGATGAGTCACTGGCTTTGGTCACTTTGCAGCAGCACCAGAGTGTCCTCTCCGGGGCGCATTCCTGGGCCTCAGATATAGGCCTATTGACAATTGAATAAATAGGGCAATATGATTATAGATCTAGATTATTAATATTATCTATGATGATTATGATTATAGACTGGTAGATCTATAGGTATAAAATTATAATCAGAGCGATTCGTTTCATTCACTGTCTGTATATTGGTGTGATGTGAAAGTGGAGTAGATAGACAATCAATAGATCTTTATCTTGAGTATTCTACACTAGAATCTAGATTTATAGGCCTATAATTTATATATATAATTATATGTGACTAGATCTAATCTATATAATATTATAAATATAGATCTATATATATTTATATTGATCTCATTATTCTCATGTAATGTATTTATAAGTATAGTACTAACTATATAGATCTAGTATGGACCATACTATGGTCTGTCTAACTCTATGAGTTTAAGTCTAAGTACGCTAAGTCGACTAAGTACGCCTTTAGTACGGTATCTTATCATCCGTTATATTACTAAATACGGACATTACTTCAAAAAAGATGATCTAGAATAAAGATGGTCTAGGTCTAAAGAAAAAATAGAGTGGATCTTATGAATTTTAGATCTATGGTTTATTTATTTTAACTTGAAATAGATCTAGATCTAAGTCTATGTGTTGAAGCTCTAGATTCTATTATTTATTCTATAGATTATGTTTCGGTTTTTAAAAAATGCGCATTCGAAATGTAAAATACCCAGATTTAAGTATTAATATACCCATTTTGTTAGGTCCGCGTTAATCATTTATTAGATCTATTAAAGTATGTCTATTAGCCTATAATTGATCATATTATTTAAAAAAAATATTATTATATAAAAGATCTAGTTATGAATATTTACTATAAACAGAATCAGACAAATGAATTGGTTACTTTGGTCAGTCAACACTCTGGTTGGCAAAAAGGAGGACTCTTCAATACTGTGAAAATACGATAACTGCATGGGTTGGTTTGGAATTGTATTTTGTAAGACTAACTTTCAAAAATTATCCTTCAGGAGAGATAACGAAAAAAAAAAAAAAGGGTTGTCAGAAGAAAAGCTGGATGGACAACGCAAATAATGGACCAGCCTCTCTCTCTTGATATCTTGTTAAGAACAACTGGTGACCTGGAAAAGTGGAGGATTTGGTTACGCGGGACAGATGATAATGATTAGATTTACATAAAAGAAAATTCCAGATTTTGTGTAAAATACCCAACTGTGGAAGTACTGAAAACAGCTATTTTTATGGGGTGGCCTTAAAAAAATATTTTTTGTGACGATCCCTTATTCAGGAAAATTTTATATATTACACAGCATTGTGAGAAAATGGATAAAGTTTTTAGAGATCTAATCAAATTAAGCGTAGGAAAGTTTTACTCTCATTGCAGGTCAGTCTTGGTGACTGGCAGAGTAAATTTCTTCTTTGGCATCATCATGATTTTCGCCACATTGCACCATGCGCTAAAAAAGATGCGCGACGGCACTCTGCTAGTAAAAACTAGGAGCTGGTGTTCCATTAGTATAGTTCCATGCTCTAACCATATGTATAAATACACACACACATCATTTTAATGTAATTCCGCTCCCGCACTGACACTGATGGTGCGCATCAGAGCATCGCTCAACACAAGTAGGAGAAGACTATTGTAGACCCAGTTGGAGGGCCAATTGCCGTCCTGCATGATACTAGTGAACTGTTTGAGGACCTGGAGCGACACTGGGAAGTGTATAGGTAATCCGCTCTGGTGTAAAAAAAATAAAACAACAACCACCAAACATAACCGTTACGACGTGGCCCTTCTCTTGACAGCTAGGGGGATTGGGGAGTTCTACAAGCTCCCCTGCATTCTTTTATGCAGAAATGCACTATCCTAATCTAAAGCTCATCATTCATCGGGGCAATGGTCAATACTGAAGTGAGACTGACATTTGACGTTCAAGTAGCGTAAATATATCTTTATTAGGAGTATTTATCGTTCTGTTATCTTCATGTTAAGCTAGACCGTTAGCAGTCAACCTGTTTCTGTCAGCATGTATTAAAGGACGTCAACTGAGCGATGTTTAAACGTTAGTTAGATATCTGACCATTTTAACGCGCACAGAATGTCTCATTTTTTAAGAACCTTTTCAACAATGTTTAGTTGAAAAATATTCTAATATTTATATCTATATATTATTTCTCAAAGTAAGAGGTCAAACGTGCAACAACATGCAACAAGTAAATAGGGAAGATCCCATGGCGTACGCACGCGGTGTGAATAGAAGTTGGTGCATCCCAATCCGCACTATTTTGTGAATGAAAGTGGTGTTTATATAATTATCTCTTCTTCTAAGATTATTGTCATAATATTAAAAGTATTTCCACATTATTGTGTCGTTAGAATATTGAAACTAGAATACACAGAATACAACTAATATACACAGATAGAGTCTACTCTCAGGTTTCACTTTAGAAAGTACTTCAATTACGCACATTCGTTCATTAGATATGATTACGAAAAGTAACTCATCTCTCTATTCCTAGATCTAGATCAAGATCTAAAACTCGAATTCAACTCTAAGAATATTATAGAAATTCTCTTCGCACATATATAGTTTTATGCTTTAGCACATGAACATACTAATTATAGTCCATTTAATCAAATTAACATTCAAATTTGTTTTTCTAAAGCATTGTTGCATGAGTGCAGCTATATTCTTAATATCGCGTAAATTAAGGTCAATTAGCCATTTTTTTTAGCTTCATTCATAGTGTTTTTCATTCATGAATTCACGCATTCACTTTACTTATAACAAGCAAATGGGAAGATCCCATGGCGAAGCATGATGTGCATGAGAAATAATATATCCAAAATCCGCACCATTTTCATTCACAAAATAGCATAGACATAAATAAATATAGACTGGAAAAAGAATTAACTTCATGTAACTTGATTTAATAATTTATACACCTAAAAAATTAGCACTTTTTTTTTTACTTTAAAAAGATTTTAATAATGTCCGGAAATTTCCAGGACTTTTTCGACCGGCGGCATAGCATTTAATAATTTAATTTAATCAAGAGGCCGCGGGAAATCTGTTATATGTGATAAAATGGTTCAATTTAATAATTGATACACCTAAAATTTAGCACGGGTCCAAAGAAAGTGCGATATCCACTGTGGTCGCATATGTTGCAGTGCCTAAGGCCTGCCTTGGAAAATTGCGGCGTATGATATGCCGCCGGTCGACTAGTCTATATATAATTCTCAAAAGACAAGTTCAAACAAGCAACACGCAACAAGTAAATGGGAAGATCCCATGGCGCAGCATGGTGTGAATGGAAAATGGTGCATCCCAATCTGCACTATTTTCATTCACAAAATAGCATAGACATAAATAAATATAGACTGGAAAAAGGAAGTAACTTCATGTAACTTGAAAACATGTATATCTACTATTGAATTCGGATTTCCAAATTATGAAAAATTTAAAAATTGCATTATCTTCAGTCTTAGAGATTAAACACAATTTATAGACTTAAAATAAAGTACACACAATTGCAATGCACACATTTTTGTTTCATAAAACTCTCTTATGAATTATGTAGTGAATGGAAGGGAGGTTAAAAAAGTGGAAGCCGGAAAAGATTATATTGTGCCGTAAGACTCTTGAAACTAGAACGACAATACACAGATAGATACTACTCTCAGGTTTGACTTTAGAAGTACTTTAATTAATATCACAAATTACTTTACTTTTACTTTACAAAATATTTAAATAATTTCTGGAGATTTCCAGGACTTTTTCGTAGGCCTATATTTAAGAACATTTCAGGAGATATCCTGGGGCTCCTGGTAAATCAAGAGGCCGTGAGAAATATGTTATATCATGTTATAAAATGGTTCAATTTAATAATTTATACACCTAAAAATTAGCACGGGTCCAAAGAAAGTGCGGGACCCACTGTGGTCGCATATGTTGCAGTGCCAAAGGCCTTCCCTGCAAAATAGCGGCGTATGCTATACCGCCGGTCGACTAGTACCCTATATTGCAAAAACAACCTATTTGGTCCTTGAAATATAGTCTACCCCACATTGCTAAGAATGATTTATATTTTAGACTAAGGCTTTGAGGTTCGCCGCCGAAAGTTAAAAAAAATGTCTTCGAAAAATAATAGGCCTATTTGAAAAAGACGTTCATTTCTAAATTATTAATTTTGTTAAATACGCCTGTTTGTAACTTTGCTTTGTTACAGAACAACTATATTACAAAGCTCTGAAAAAAATCGGAAAAGGTAGGAGACATTAAAGTATAAATTGTGAATTATAGTTCCATGGCAGACTGGTCGTGCTGCTTGCGCGTTCGGACTTAACGATGGCCCTGGGTTCAAACACTGGCTGCTCATATCCCTCGTCGTCCTGCGATAGGTTTGGACTAACAGGAAATTATCTTAAGCCCTAAAGGAACATCCGAAACATGTAAAACATTTTCATTGGCCTCTTTCAGTCGTAGAACGACTATGGTTCATCTCGCACATTTCCTCGTGTGGCTGTGGAGCCCTATTTTGGAGAGACACAAATATCGCAGGTATTCGCTTCAGTGGTCATTTTTCGCATTGTCCGTTTTTCTTCCAGAGCTGAGGTCCATGCTCTTTCGCTGTCCAAAGCTTTCTTGGTCACTGCCTCTCTCCATCTGGTGCGGTCTAGAGCTATGTCTTCCCAATGGTCAGTATTGATGTTCACTGATTTGAGGTCTCGTTTTATTACATCTATGTAACGGAGGTGGGGGCGACCAGTTTTTCTTGAGCCAGTTGCGAATTGTCCGTAGAGGATGACTTTCAGTATGCGATTGTCCTCCATCCGGAGAACATATCCAAGCCAGCGCAGGCGGCGTTGTCTGAGGGCTGTAAAGATGCTGGGAATACCTGTTCGTGCAAGGCATTCAGCATTGCAAATTTTTTCTTTCCATGTGATTTTCAAGATCCTACAAAGACATCGCAAATATATGAAATGAGTTTAGTTTTCTCTCTTGCTTTGCGTAGGTGGTCCATGCCTTGTGGACTTCTATTTTGGTCACTGTAGTGAGCTTATGTTTTTCCCAAACTCTTGACCTAAGTCTAGCGAAGGTCGATGCAGCCTTCCCTATGCGTTTTTTTATCTCCTCATCTAGAGAAACGTCGTCTTGAATTGTTGATCCCAGATAGCAGAATTCATTTACGGCATCCAGCTTGTTATCGTCTATGAGGATGGATGGTGGTGCTGTAGCAAGTGGTCCCATAACATTTGTTTGCTCTGTGCTAATAGTTAAGCCATATTCTTTACAGGCCTGAGAGAAGCGGGACATTAGTAGCTGAAGTTCCTCTTGTGAGTGTGCCACTACCGCTGCATCGTCCGCATATCTTGTATGAGGGTTGTTTTGGTTTTAGTTTTGGCCCCCAGTCTAGCAATATTTAGAACATTTTACAAACATAGTATTTATAAACTAGAAAAAATCTCAGATTGAGTAAAGGTTGGGAAAAGATGACTAAGAAAAATATTTGGGTTCCAAATTCATCTTATTTGGCACTTATAAATCATACTGAATTACATAGACTCTGTTGCAACATTCGACTATTCTGTTTTAACGGTCATGTTTTCGTCGGATAAGGGGATGGGGGAGTAGAACGAAAGCGATTAATCATGTAAGAGTCCTTTCTCCATTTTATAATTTTTCTTAATGATCGCATTTTAAATTACAGAATAGGGAACTCGATATAAAAAATTAATATATAAAAAGTTTAACTTATATAGTGACCATAGACATAAATAAATAGGGCCTATAGACTGGAAACAGGATCTTATTTTCATTTGGGAAGAGTCAAATATGTTTTACGTCCACATCTACGTTAGAAAAAAATGGTGGCAAATGAGCTATAAATTCTAAGACGCACATTTCAGCATACCTATAACAATGATCTTTAGTTTTGAAAAGTACTAAACTTCATTATTCCTAATATTTTGCCTTTATAGGCTACGCATGCACCTATGCGCACCATATCAACAATTTCATAATGAAAGACATAGGAAAATATATATAGGCTTGTGATGTGGATCTATTTATTGTTGACATGCTTATGTATGGGGTCGTCTTATCGATTCAAATATTTAAAATTAGTTTTTAGTCAGAAAAGTAAAAGAAAATGACCAGAGCGTGCTCTAACGATCGTAGAACGATAGACCAATGCGGCCAAGGGATAAATCCTAAAGTTTGAAAAATCATTTTGCATCAATAAATTGAATATTTTTACACAGAAAGTCAGTCAGTCTATCCTAGTCTATCGTCTATCCTATCCGATCTCTAAACACTAACTAATGCCGACTTAGTTAAATTTTATATCTATCAATTATCTGTTTTAGATCTACACTAGATCTTAGATATGTCTTAGATCTACATTAGTTCTAGATCTAGATATTGCTATATACAAATAGATCTATATAGATTATATTTTATATCTAGATCTAGTAAGTAGTCTTTTTTTTTTTACTAGAGTCTTAGTCAGAGTCTAGATCTATAGTTTAGATCGCCTAAAAAAAGTTGTTGATCGAATTTTGACAACAAAAGAATGTGTTCAATGTCTTCAGTCTAGATCTAGACTTAAAAGCTAGTTAAATTAATAGTTGGAAAGATATGCCCGCCTGACATAGATTTAGTAGGAATTATTACAAATATAATAATACAGAAAGATTAATTACATAGGTTATGACTAAAAAAACAAGCTATAAATACTTTTACTTTTATACTGCTCATAACTGCTGTATAACTAAATCTATGTTTGCCCAAATTTTTCCAATAATAATTTGTTCTTCATCGGCCAGTCTATATATATTGTAATGACTCTGACTTGAGCACCATCATTCAGGCTAGTGCACAGGTGCGCACCTCTAGTGAAAGGACTAGAACAGGATATTGACAAGAGAATAACGACTTCCGCCCACGTTGAGAGTCAAGATGGAGAAACAGTGCTAAATGGAGATCTTGTTTTATGTAACTGTCATGTTATATAAATAAACATTGTTGTCCTCGTTGAGTTGCCTTCTCTTAAGTTATTACAATATATATGTCTATGATAGTGACATTTAAAAAGTAGTTGAGTCAGTTTTTTTGTTTTCTTTACTAAAATACACAATTAAAAGTATTGTTCTGTCCGAGGGGGGTGGGTGCCATCGCCCCTCCCAAAGCCCCATCTGGTACCTACCAACCTCTTTAAATTTTTATTTACTGATGATTTAATTTTAGATTAGAATGTGGAGTGACATAATATACTAATGGGTTTTGTAACAACATGTAGTTGTTATGCCGGGGATTGATTCAAACTTGAATTAAAATAGTTGAATTAAATGATGGTCTAGGATTCACAATAAAAGGCTCTTTGTAGAAAGCAAAACTCTGGAACATTTATTCAAATATAAAACGTAAGTACAACTTATGTACAAGTTACAGATCAACAAGATGAAAATAACATAAAGGCTTCTTTTCTATACAAAACTAGAGCTCTTAGAAAACACGACTATCTATTACAAAATTCTTTCATCGACTCCTGGCGTCACTTTTAGCCTCGCCAATTCTCTGGCGCTCTTTTAAAAATGTTTTTATTTATTTTCAAATTAACCAATAGATTTGAATTCTAGAAGCACAAAGACAAGCTATAAATAACTCCCTGGTAATTCCAGTCTAGAAATGAACCCAGATTCTAGGAGCTCGACGACCCACCGACATCTGAAGAAATTAAGACAGCAATATCTAAACTCAAAAGACACAAGGCACCTGGCTCTGATGGACTTCCTGCGGAAATATTTAAAATGGGTGGTGTCGCCCTAACCGAGAGGCTAACAGACTTGTTCGCTCTATGCTGGGAGAAGTGCGTGGTCCCACCTGAACTTAGAGACTCCGTAATCATATCCCTATACAAAAAGGGTGACAAGTCTAACTGCTCCAACTATCGAGGCATTACACTTCTGTCGGTAGCAGGAAAGATCTTTGCTCGAGTGTTGCTCGACCGACTAAACCAGTCTTTAGTGGATGAGGTCTTATCTGAAAGCCAATGTGGTTTCAGAGCCGGTAGAGGTACAACTGACATGATATTTGTTCTGCGACAGTTACAGGAAAAATTGCAAAGAGCAGAACCTAAACCTGTACGCAGCTTTTGTGGACCTCACCAAGGCTTTCGACACGGTCAGTCGCGATTGTTTGTGGAGGATTTTGGCTAAGCTGGGGTGCCCATCTACGTTCCTATCCATCCTCAAGCAGTTTCACGTCAGACAGAGAGGCCAGATCAGACACAATGGTGCTCTTTCTGATCACTTCCTAATAGAAAATGGCGTGAAGCAGGGCTGTGTACTTGCCCCTACTCTGTTCGCTATCTTCTTTGGCGTAATGCTGGGTCAAATGAGGCAGCGATTGCATGAAGGCATCTACATCCGGTTTCGTTCTGACGGCAACGTGTTTAATCTCCGACGTCTACTATCCCACACAAAAACAAAGGAGATGGTCATATCGGAGCTTCTCTATGCCGATGATTGCGCCCTGCTAGCTCACAATGAAAATGACCTCCAGAACGCGGTAAACGAATTTGCCTACGCTGCCACCTTTCGGCCTATCTATAAACCTCGGGAAAACAGAAGTCATGTTCCAGAAGTCACCCAATGAAACATACTCAGCACCAAGGATTACAGTAAACGGACAGCCCCTTAACGTGGTAGACCGCTTCACATATCTTGGTAGCATAGTGTCAAATGACGCCTCACTTTCAAGGGAAGTTGATAACCGTCTGGCCAGGGCCAGTAACGCTATTGGACGCCTACAGGCGAGAGTTTGGAAGAACAAATTGCTTCGCCTACCTACAAAAATAAATGTCTACCAGGCGGTGGTTCTCTCAACCCTCCTGTGTGGCTCTGAGACATGGACACTGTATAGAAAACAGCGCTTTCACCAAGGATGCTTGCGCTCCATCATGGACATACGATGGCAAGACCGCATTACAAACAGAGATGTCCTTGCGAACGCCGGTATGGACAGTGTAGAGGGACTTCTTATGGTCCGACAGCTACGCTGGGCAGGGCACGTGTCCAGTATGGGAGACGAACGTATGCCAAAGGCAGTCATTTTTGGTGAGCTAAAAGGTGGTCGAAGTAACAGAGGCGCCCCACGGAAACGCTTCAAAGACCAACTTAGGCGTCAACTTTCCTTGGCTGACATAGAAGAGAGCACCTGGCTGCATGCGGCTTCGGAACGAGACAGCTGGAGATCACTCACAAAGGCCGTGGGACACACATTTGAGACCAAAAGAAAATCTGCCGCCGAGGACAAACGCAGACGACGAAAAGAAAATCTAAACCGACCACCTGCGGACAATGGTTTTGCTTGCCCTGGATGTGGCAAAATATGTAGATCACAGCTGGGACTGCACAGCCACGGGAAACACTGTATTCCTCATTAATCTTCGGACTCGAAGACAAGCCTATTATTTTATAGATATTCAACTAATTTTGTTCACAAACTGTATTTTCTGCATAATAATTGGGGGGTCCCCCTCACACCACTGAAAGGGTTAGTTTAATTGTTTAGAATAATAATTGAAAATCCCCCCCTCAATCAAATGGTTTGGATGAGAGGGCAGTAGAAGTAATCGTCTCCCTACCCTACTGAATCAGCATACTAGAAGTGTGACATGATATAAAGGTCTATCGCCCCTATATCCCTTCCCCTAGATCCACCAGAGTTGATCACCTTGACTGGTTTTTGACTATCTTTGAACAAAATGATAGAAAACATCTGCTTTGTCGTGTGATGTGCGCTTCGGACGGTCGTCATGATGGTCAAAAGTTCAAATCTTGTTAGCTGTTATTCCTTCTCTCCACTTAAGAAGGAACGTCCTTAACTTGAAGTCACCAAACAGTCTCTATACGTAGGAAGTATTTCCTCTAGCAAATTGAAATTGAAACGTAAATTTACTTATACCATGGAACTATACTAAAGGAACGCTGACTTCGAGGTTTTTTTACAAAGCCGTATAGAAAATAGGTTCTTTGCGCATGTCAATACGCATCCTGCAATTTTTACAAAATAAAATGATGGAGACAAAGAAGGATTTTACGCCTCGAACGCGCGCGATTTACCCGTGTTGATTAGAAAATGCTTTTTAGCTTTTTCTAAACAGGTCGATAAAAACCTTAACCATTTTCACACAAGTTGTTATGGTAGATATAATTTATTAGAGTAAGAGCTTATCACAAACGATTTTATTTTTTATCACCCTTGGCGTCAAATTCACTCTAAGTCGATGCTTCTGTTTTGAAGTTGCCGTTCAATTAGTGAAGTTTATGTTAGGCAATTTCTACTAGATCTGAGTAATTTTTTATGCGCTACTTATAAATGTAGATCTACTTGTATACATAGAGAATGTCATTCACATCTCTCATTAGTTTAATTCATATTTGCATAAGAACAGCTGTAGACTAGTCTACAGTAATTAATACAAAACCTAGTCCTAAATATATATAGGCCTATTGTAAACGAAGTTAATAAACGTGGTGCGATCGATAAAAAGGAGTCCTTTTATTAAACAGTAAATTTTTTAAGAGCTATAATCTAAATATAGTATTAAGAGATTTTTAAAAATCTAGATTATGAAAAAACAATGTAACCTATTAGGTCTAATGAAAGTAGACTTATTCGCACACGGTATATTTAGATGCTATTATATTTTTAGCAATCTTTATAAAAGTCAAGCTTAACTATCTATATCTTTACAATATTAGAAACGGACATTTTAATTCTAGACTATATTTAAAAATAATCAACTGAAATCAACGTGTAAGTCTACCTAATTAATGTACCCATAGATCTAGATCTAGTACCGTATGCTTTTTCTTTTTGTAGACGATATTTATGAGCCTAGAATAGATCTAATATATGATGCTACTTAAAACCATGTTAATAAAGTACTTTTAATCTGGGTATATTTAAAACTAGAAAATAGATCTAGGCATTTTCCTTAACGTAAATAGATCTACAGTGTTTACAGACAAATAAAATGCCGTAATCTAAAGTAATATTAGATCTAGCGCTATATCTAGAAAATAGAATCTATTTCTAGTGAAAACATAGTGCTTGTCTATAAGTTTTTCTAATCTAGATCTATTATCAGTTTGATTATTACAAGGTTTATATAGGCCTATTACGACAGTGTGGAATGTGGATTAGGCATCTAGATTGATTGTAAACACAGTAGATCAATATTCGATAACGAAAATGCCTAAATCTATATATAAGTTTTAAATATACCCAGATTGCCAGATTTTATGCATTATCAATTATAACTAGCTTTTTTACCCGGCTTTTTTGGGTGTTTTGATTTTTGTTTCTGTTTTCTTGTATTCATTGCAAGTTTTAGTTAGATTCGTACAGAATTTTTTTTCTTGGTTTTATTTGTTATATATACGCTTTTTACCGCACTAGATATAGAAAATACGTGTGCAAGGTGGAGTGTGTGCTTATGTACTTTTAAATATAATTACATAACAGATTATACACATAGATCTACTTGAAATATATTTTAATAGTTCCATTAAAAAAATATACATAAATGGGCCTCTAATAATAATTTGAAAGTTTTTTTTTTCTAAACTCAGTCTAAAATTAAGACTTATAGCTACAGTGATGTGTAGTTCCAAAATGTTTTTAAACACCCATTTGAAGGTAAATTTGGTTAAATAATCAAATGGATATACTATATTTTGTACGTTCGCTTATAAAACAAAAAAGTTATCTTTTTGAAGATAAGCATGAAAGGATCTAGCCTTGGCCAGTCAAAAAGATGCAAACGATGTGCTACTTACTAATCTAAGGAAAGGTGTCATAATTGTTATATTATATAAGGTAGTTTATTAATGGCTATCATTTAATTATATATATATATTTAAATGTAGGCTACACTTAATGAGACGAACTTAGCTTTAGATCTTATGCCTTTGTAATTTTCAGTCACTTTTCTACCATTTTTTAAACTAGGAAAATAAACATACACATATTCATATACATGTACTAAATTTATAGGCCTACTTGGATACATTAATTAATTATTTTGTTAATAAGAAGGTAGGTATTTAATTTACAAGCACTTCTCCTTTTCTTGGTTAGAAAAATAGCAGGATATTGCGCAGTCAAAAAAAAATTACTCGAGTAGCAAGACATGCCTATCTTCAAGACCCAGGTCCCAGAGTGAGGAAAGCACATGTTGAAAATAAGATATTTGAAAGGGCCTTACAGAGAGACTTTAAGGCATACGTGTTTCTGCTTAATTATCACGTTGCGCGCAAGAATTTATAATCTTCAAATACTACGACAAATACGACAATCTCCAAATTCCAATATAGAAAGTCTACAGGATAGAAGACTTAAAAATAAATTAGCAATTAAACATTAAACACTGAACCATAATCTTCAAATACAAAAACAAGATTTAATAAAATACTCAGAAAGACACAAAGATAAAGGCACATTCCTCGTTCCAAATGCTAGGACAAATTTGTACAAAAGCTCCTTCTTCCCTGGCGCTATTAGAACATGGAATAAGTTGTCTGAGCTAGCCAGGAAAACTAGTGACTTGGCTGAATTTAGGTCATTGGTTAATATGTATGACTAAATGAATGAATGACTAAATGACGCGTAGGACGTAATCATCTTCTTTATTTTTTTTTTTGCAGTAACATCTGTAACATATAAGATAAGACAGCTATTATAGGCTAGATCTAGAATCTAGATCTATATTACAAATTACAGAAATAAAATGTTGTTTGTAAAATGTTTTACATGTTTCGGAAATTCCTTCAGAGTTGAAGATAGTTATTTCCTAGTCCAAACCTCCCGCAGGACGATGGGGGATGGGAGCGGGCAGGGTTTGAACCCGGGACCATAGGTAAATCGATACGACAGTCCAGCGTGCAAACCGCTCTTCCAGGCAGCCATCTAGAAAAAGATCTAGAATTGCCTACCAATCCAGACGTATAATAATGTAAAATCTTTTAGATGTAAAATCTAAGCTTTATCCTCTTAGTAGGCCTAAATATTCTAATGAAATAGATTTTAGACCTTATTAACTATCTTAACATCTACTACTCTGGATATAGAATAAATATCTACGTACGTCTATATATATATATATATATATATATATATATATATATATAT
>JADKLZ010000130.1:6388609-6399932 GCA_021533235.1 Biomphalaria straminea | reverse complement strand
ACACAGCTGCTCTACTGCTCCTTACTTTCTCACACTGAACAAGATATCTAAACTTGGGGTTACCGTTAGGGCGTGGTGACGAAAGGCCCAGGAGGTATATGAATGGAGGGATGTGTAAGAGCAGGCCATATCTTTCCATGGGCTGTAGCACCAGTAGCAGTAGTATATTACCTTTCTTAGTATAAATTATTTAACCGAGCAAGGCTCGGCCACCTGATATTAAATATATATATATACAAGAATTGCTCGCTTAAGAGTATAGGATTACACCACTGTATGTTTTTGTAGATGTTTACTTAAATACTAAGCATAGCACCCCTCCCCTATTTTTGGTATTCTTTGTTTTTAACGTTGTTATTCCATGTTTTTCATCTATTATTCCCCCCATCCCTCCTCTCTCTCTCAGTACACCATAATGATAGAACTGAAATTGTTTCTTCCCCACTTGACTAGAGCTTTGTGTCTGCCTAGGGCATTGTATTGTCTAAAACCGGCTCTGCCGAAGGTATATAGCAAAATGTTTGCCAATACACTTGCCCATAATTCATGTCCCAGACATTGTCAATACTACTCCGTCACACAGAGACCTGGCTCTTCGACTCCATTTATTTGGGGCATTCAGAATGAGAAGAGCGAGACAAATGTCAACAAGAGGGGGGGGGGAGGCAGTGAACAATTTGCTAGAGACAGTGACAGTTATCTCATTAAATTTGGTATTTTCATGGGAACCAGGGATAAACCCAGAATGTCCTTATGGTAGGACAATTAAGGACTTCAGAAGACCTAAAAAAAAAGTGCATGTAATTTCCTATGATCCTAACTGTCATGATACAGAAGTAAATAAATATATTCAAACTAGTAACTTAATAATGTCCCTTGAAACTGTGAGAGTGGAAACATGCCTCTACATCACGAGTCACGCCTCCTCTACATCAGGAATCACGCCTCTGTACAAGGAATCACGCCTCCTCTACATCAGGAATCACGCCTTTACACCATTTTTTTTTAAATCTCGGCTCCTATTGATATGCATCTAGTTTTGATCACCAATAAAACAAACAGATTAACAAAACATGTATTTACTTAAACTAATTAGTTAAAACTATACCTATTACTGCAGCGATTGGACCCCATTGTGACCTGCTAACTACTGTGAAGAAACGAAAGCTTAAAATGTATGGCCATATAACAAGCTCTTCGGGACTCGCAAAAACCTTCCTCCAGGGAACAGTACCAGGAAAAAGAAGAAGAGGCAGACAGAGAAAGTGGGGGGGGGGAAGACAACATGAAAAAATGGACGGGCCTATCATTGAAAGAGGTTTTAAACAGGACAAAGGATAGAGAGGAATGGAGAAAGATGGTCTACAAGTCTTGCTTGGTGCCCCAACGGTCCACCAGACTAAGGGATAGGTAACAGATAATACCTATTACAAACTATTTTAAACGTAAATGCATAGATTTGTTAACTATCACAACTATAACAACTAGGAATGTATATATTTGATATATTAAAACTATTTTAAACATATTACAGTATAGAGAAGGAGGCGCGGTGGCTGAGTGGTTAAGCGCTTGGTTTCTGAACCCGGGGTCCCGGGTTCAAATCCTGGTGAAGACTGGGATTTTTATTTCGGGATCCTTGGGCGCCTCTGAATCCACCCAGCTCTAATGGGTAAAGGCGGTTTGGTCGTTGTGCTGGCCACGTGACACCCTCGTTAACCGTAGGCCACAGAATCAGATCACCTTTACATTATCTGCCCTATAGACCACAAGGTCTAAAAGGGGGAACTTTACTTTTTTTTTTTACAGCATAGAGACGTCAGGCCCTCTGGAGGCGATGCTATAAAGTTAGTTTGATACAAGACAAAATGCTTAAGAACATGTCATGATGCCAGCTATTTGACAATAATTGTTTTTCCAACGTTAGGTACATGGTATATCTGGATAGACTCAAGGATGTAGTACAATCCAAAATAAAAATTCCTGACCTGATCACTCCCTCACTATAGCTGTGTAATGTTACTGAGACTAGTGACACTAAACTTTAATATAAAACAAAAATAGGACTAATAGGATGTGCCTGTAAAATGCTTGACTCAAAAGGTCAAACCGAGAATGTACACAATTTTCTTGGCAATAGTCAACATAGCATACTTGAAAAACATTGACTTTTTTTTTTGGTTTGTTTTTAAGAACCGTTCATATTTTAGGTTTAAATCTATCCTCCTTATATATAGATTAATAGCAGGTCTAACTTTCACTTTTCGAATTTCTTCATACTATTTGTTTATGTGCAATATAATTATTTCCTTTGCGATGTAATGTGCAAAGTTATTTGTAAATGATTCAATCGAATCAATAATTTTTTAAAAGTTTATTAAATTCTCTGCTTGGTCAGATGAAGTAAAAACATCGCATGGAA
Organism: Biomphalaria straminea; assembly: GCA_021533235.1. NCBI lineage: Eukaryota > Metazoa > Mollusca > Gastropoda > Planorbidae > Biomphalaria > Biomphalaria straminea. Next base: position 6,397,510 of record JADKLZ010000130.1, on the reverse strand, counting down.
GGAAGAAAAAAACAAAACTATTTAAATTATTCATGATAAAAATACGAGATATGAAAAATGTATGACAATAGATATTGAATATTCCCCCTGACCATATAAACATCTTAGTGAATTTGTTGCCAAGTATAGAGATATCTAGTTAGTATTATCTAACAGGCTCTCTATCAAAATGTTTGCCAGAATAAAAGCCGGCTGGACAACACGAAGGGGAGTACCAGCTTGTCTAACGATTCCCGATTCTGAGACCTCTGACCCGGAATATTTGTTTGTACGCATGGTCACACCCCTTACCCGTGCTCATTTCGCGCTCCCGCGCACAGGACGTAAGTCATGGGATGAAAACAGAACACACGGAACCCAAACACGAGCAGTATTTCACTAGTAGACCTAGTTGTGACCTACTTTTTTAAACAGACTTGATACCTCTGTAAGGATGTATGTAGGATCTGAGTGTCAATTTTATGGCAAAGCCGCCAATTATTTCAATCTTGCGGTTGGCAATACAGTTAAGAAATATCCGCTTGTAGAGTGCTCGTAATATATAAAAGCTGTTCAAATTTACATCATTGTGTCAACCCAGGGTCCTACTCTCCACGAAGAAAAAAAAATGTATTTTTTTAAACTAAAATATGCATATTAAATATTTTTTTAAAGAAGTAAAATGATATTAAATCTTCAAGTACACTATTTCGTTCTTCTAAAATATATTCAGATTTTAGATATAAGTATTCTTATTAATACGTGGATTTTTGGTAACGTTGTGAAAAAGTGTATGGGCCTTGCCTACGTGGAATTCTGTCCAGAGCCTCTTCTTACTTTAATTCGACCCTTAGGTAGATGTAAGTTTGGTTTCACATTTACAGTCTAATTAATATGGGAAGTTAACACAGGAAAGGCGTAAGATGTAATCATCTTCTTCATTGAAGTAGCGTCTGTAATCTATTAGATAGCATACGATTTAATTTTGTTAAAGCAAACTAATGGGAATACAAGCATACCAGTATTGAAAAGATTGCAGAATTACTACAATATACATATATCGTTAGCATTTTTTAGTATATCCATAGTACCCTATACTCCTAGGTACTCTATACTCCTATCAGAATAAAAAAAAAGTTGTCTACCATGTGAAATTGATAAAATACTGTTAAGACTGGTCAAGAGTTACTAGCCCTTGTTTAAGTCCCACAAACCGTCTCTTGCTCCAGACTATTTTATTCATGAGATTCTGTTGGAACAAAATAGGGGAGTCCCTAAGGGAGATTACTACTTAACAGAATATGCAAATTATTTGTTTACCGGGAGAATAATATATCATCATTGTCGAGCCTCTTGCTTAATGTTGCGCCATTATGTGCATGAATTAAATCGGATAAAAGAGGATACAGTAAAAGCCAGTGGAAAATTCTTCTCTCGCAGATTCATCTGTTGCGTGACAGCCAGTGTAAGGATAAATGCATCATTTATCTCAATTATAGAACAATTTATAATTCAAGACAGTTTTTCTTTCAGCAACCATTTGCTGTCAAATCTTTCTGTTCGATACACCGAACACATATTTTTGTTACGGAAACAATTGTAGCCTATTTTGTAATACTTAAAACAATCAAATCTAACAAGTTAACTTCTTCCTTTTGGTATTGTTTTGGTACTACATCTGGTGCCAATACTAAACAATTCCTGCTAGATTCTACTGTTCTGAAAAAAATGTAACAAGATGAGCTGACAACGAGAATATGAGTTATCGGCCCAAATGGTTCGCAATGAAAGTAGATTGACACTCTTCAACATTTTCAGCAAGAATATCAGAAGCACCACAGACTACCAAGAAATCAAGATAAAGGAAAGAAAATCTACGGACTGTCGTCAAGATGGCTCATAGTTTGAGGCTCGCTGGCACTTGCATGTCGTTTTGGCTAGAATGTCAAAATCGTCATTTCCAAGGGAAGAGTAGCAGATGTCATTCACTGGTCAATTGACTACTGACAACATCCCCCTATCTAGAGGATAACAAGGGTATCATGAATATGACGGTTACAAAGGATATAATTGAGTCATTGGTTAACAAAGAATTCATGCGGTCAAAGGTTAATAAGTACGTATTATGGCGAAGTTTGAGCAAAGATTTGTAGATAGCGGTAGATATTGTCACGTGACCAACTGTTAACGAGGATGTGATATTGCCAACGATCAACGAATAAAGAATATGATGTCGTGTTTATGAGAAGGTCATGTGGTTACAGAGGAAAAGATATTCACCAAGATATTCACGAAGATGTATGGCTGACGATTAACGAGAATGCCACGTAGTAAAGGCCAATCAGTAATATAATGTTGTCAGTTGTCGCAAAGATTGTAGTATGGTTAATAAATAAAGCATTTAGTCAATGTGTGGTCAGCGAACCCATTCATTTTCAACAATTATAATCATCATTACGCCTCATATGTCTATGAAATGTGAAATTTTTTCTTTGATGTTTTAAAATTGACTAACAATAGTGACGTTGATTAATCTAATAAAATGTCTTATACGGACTGATAAAAAATACATGTGATTTCTAAATAACTCTGCCCCAATGAACTGGACAATTGACCCCTCGTATACTTGGTCCTGTGCATCCCGTCTACTGACAAGTAAAATGTTATCAGAGAAATGTCATGTTGGTATCCTGACCTTTCACTGATGTATCATGATACGGTCTATATCGACGCTGAAATTGTTAGTTGGCATTCTAGCGTTTATGAAAAGCGGTAGTTACTCTTCACCTATATGTGTATGTGTGTGTGTGTAGCTAGGAAGTTCTCTATTAAATTTTGTTAGGAAGGTAATTGAGACAGTCACAGTTTTCTGTATTTTAAGTTTTGTAAACGGAAAACAAAAATAGAAGCAAGAGAAAATACTTACAGGTGGTACGTTTTTAAAAAAAGATTTACTGAGTTGAAGATATCGTTATTTTGTTTTGGTTTCACAGCCTAGCCAAATCAATAGAAAATAAATATAAAGTAAAGTGGCATCTGTTTCTGTGGCTTACGGTTTACGAGGGTGTCACGTGGCCAGCACAACGAACAACCGCCTTTACTTTTCCCAAACATTACAGATGGTTGGGTTCAGAGGTGCCCAAAGATTCCGAAATAAAAAATCCCAGTCTTCACCAGGATTCGAACCTTGAACTCACGTTTCGGAAGTCAAGCGCTTTACCGTTCAGCCACCGCGCCTCCTACATGTATATTATTGCAAAGTTTATTAAAACACTTTCATTAAATTATTAGATTTTAGAAGTTGTTTTTATTGCTTGAACTATCGCGTATGTTTAATGGCAGAGCTGGCTATCTCACGTATGCCCAGACACTGTGACCTCCTAGAAACTATAGTTTCAAAAACTACCTAACTAAATTGCGCTGCGCCACTGTAGGACGTTGTTGAAATGGTTGTCGGTTGGTTCTGTGCCAACAATTGAAAATAATATTTACAACAGTAAAAAAATTGATTTCTCTAAGAAGAAGAAAGAGGATAAAATATACTAGAAATGGAAACAAGATCAAACTATAAACATAAACAACTAAAATAAGATTACAGACACTTAGAGGCGGCCCGACTATAAACATAAACAATTAGAACAAGATTAACGAAACTTATAACCAACTAAAACAAGATTACAGACACTTAGAGGCGGCTCCAACTAGATCTCATCTAAACTAATCTCTGCATGAATGTTCCTTGAATCACTTTTGGGGTCTTAAAAAGTTAAAGGTAGCGATTACTTAAAAACATTTTTAGTAATAAAACTTTTAAAAAATTATCTCCCTTTTATGTAAGTGCTCCTCTATTATTACCATTTATACATACTTTAAGAGTCGTTTAAGCATTTTCTAAAGAGATAAAACGACTTGCACATTTAATTCAAAAATAAGCAAGCTACAGAAAAAACATGACACCGTATTTTCAAAAGCTTAAATAATTTTAGAGATCTAGATTTTACGGATAGACATAAAGATTGCATAAAGTCAAAAGACGTTTTCACTTCAAAAGAAGCAGTGGGTCTATGTCTTACAGAATTGTCTCAAAGTCAAGAAGAATAAATACATTAAAGTTTTTCACACAAAAATAGTTGCAACAACGTAAGACTGCATTGTGTTTACATTATAAGAAGCGGAAAAAGATATGTATTAATTTTTATAAAAGATTTTATATACATAATACAAACACAGTCTGGCTACACTTGCTGGTACCAAGCCCGAAAAAAGAAGAGCGATAATCATAAGGCTAGCAACATAGACATAAATAAATGTAGACTGGAAAAAGGAAGTAACTTCATGTTACTTGAAAACATGCATATCTATTGTATTCGGATTTCCGAATTCTGAAAAATTAAAAAATTGCATAATCTTCAGGCTTAGAGATTAATCAAAACTCATAGACATAAATAAAGTACACACAATTGCAATTCACAAATTTTCATTTCATAAAACTCTCTTATTGGCCAGTCTATATTTATGCATGTCTGTAGCTAGCAACCTCAGATTACTAACCTATATAATCCGCAAATACATTCAATCTAGAACTTGGCCTCGTAGGTTCCTCTCTAGAAGAGTCTATGGAGTGTGCTGGTGAAAACTAGCACCTTTACGACAGTGGGGGAGTTAACAAAGTATCAAACGAACTGAGAAAATACAAAATCAAGATTCTAAGTCTCATTTTAATTCAATGGAATCAAAAGCTTCGATAGGATGGCTTCTCGCGGCTGAAATCAGCCAGGTCTAATACAAAAGGACGGATGAAGATAGGCGAAGATAAATACTGGATGATACTTAGTATCATCTAGTCTTCATCTTCACCTAACCCTTAGTCTGATGAACAGTTGGTGAGACAAGAAAACAAGAACTGTATACAATAGACCCTAACGCCGGAAGACTTGGATTTCGCCGACATCTGCCTCCTCTCCATGACAACTCTTCAAACAATCTGGCGCTGTCTCTACAGAACAAGATCCGAATCTCGAGCAAAAACGTGAGTTCGGTTACGAGACATGGAGAGTCACGAAAACAAAGAAAAACTTGAGACAGTTGCCTGCATCAGAATTTGGTGTGAGAGAACTAAGAAAAAAACATGGCCCAGGATATTAAAAAGTGAAAGGGAATATGGGTAGGACACAACCTGCGAAAATCAACTACCAATGTTGCAAAGCTGGTAGTTGATTGAAGTCCGGAAGGAAGCAGGAACGTGGACAGGCCTGGAAGATGTCGGGCATCAGCGAAGTTGAAGGTACTGGATTAACATGGGAGGAGCTGAAGAAGTTGCTCAGAGCAGAGTTCGGTGGAGAGGTATGGTTGGGGCCCAATGCAGGAATAAGTCAAAGAAGTCAATTATTGGAAATACTTTTGTAAATGCACAATCATTTCGATACAGTCATGCCATAATGAAGTAATTACAGAAACTATGGGAGAGAAAGAGAGCTTACATAATCTCAAACTCAGTGTGTAATTTATATAGTGTCTTATATTAAATAGGCCTATTGGGCGAAAAAATAAAAATAGATTTCCCTAAGATCTAGTTAGATTTAATTATCTCATATATCTTTTAGGAAGCCATCAATTGTGTTACTGTGACCATGCATCAATCACTTAAACTTTGACTATGTGAAGCCTGCTAGTCTATCATTTAGTGTTTATCTGTAATATACCTTTCAGACGAAGCTTTTAACTAAATCTCCCTTGATTATAAACATTGAATGGTTTTATGATGGTTGCTTCACCCAATCCGCCCATGAAGTGAATATTCAAGCTACGGATTTCTTATGAATATCTAAAGCAGTAAAATTTCGAAAAGTCATTTGGCGCTGTTTTTCAATAATGATAGAAAATTAAATGTGAAGCAAGTCAGACGAGCAATTATCATTGGCTTTGTCTTCACGTGAACGATTTCAAAGAAACCTTTTGGCTTGTTCTCCACTTTAAAACATACTGAACAATTATATTTCTAAACCTTATTGCAAAAAAAACTAAATGCAAAACAAGTCAAAAGAATCAGAAAAGAGATTCATTTTCGAGTTGTTTTCTCTTCTAATTAAACTTATCAATCAATACATCAGAAGAGTGTTTTCAAAGAATCAATTCGCGTTGTTTTTCATTTAGAAAACTAAATGGAATACAAGTCACAAGAAGGATTATTATTTTAACGTTTTCAATCGGAAGAAAACTGGACAACCATGTATCGATATAATATATACTTCTGGACGATTGGGCGAAATATACTAAACAATATTTCTGCTCGTCTGGATTCGAACCTTTCATAAGTAAAGACTGACCTACCCTGAAGTATTTTATTTAAAAAGTGGTATATTTTGATGAAAAAAAATACATATTTAATTTTTAAAAATTAAACGGTTCGATTCCAGAAAAAAAAATTCTGTATTTTTTATATATTTTTTAGTTTTTGCGATGTAATCGGGACGGTCGGACAGACAGATCACACACACACACAAATAATAGCGGCTTTTCTTTTTTTGTGGGCCGCTAAAAAAATTTTTTTTTTTTCAAAATGTTTACTGAATGTTGGTAAATAGATATTTTGATGTCTTAGTAACCAATAAAAATAATACTATATTCTTTGCTTTGAAGTTATTGTGCTTCAAGTTATTTCTATCTTAGAACCCAAAGTCCAAACACATATATATGTCTCTTTATGTTTCAGAACACAAGGGTTGGTTGTTCTGAAGCATGGAAAATGACAATCAGGTTTTTCAGTACATCAAGTCAAGGTTTTAATGTGTTGGTATAACTTGGTAATCATAATATTCAATCTATGGAGATTCAACATTTCAAGTGAGATTGTTTTCCAGACTTGTGCTAGGAGATAACTTTGTTCATGGTTCAACGATTCCCTGCATGTCGGAGATAACGTCAGCAAGACTGAATTACGTGTTTCCAATGTCACCAACATTAAAATGTAATGTCCTTTGTTAGTGGAATGTTACGCCCCTTTCAGTAACTCACATAATAGTGTACATTACACACACACACACTTTAATTTATACTGTATCTAGTAGGAGGAGTTATTTCCATTCCTATGAGACACTATTATGTGAGCCAAGATGGTTGATTAAAGAAGTAACTTATTTGTTTACATTATGACAGTGTTGTCATTTCAAGTATCCATCTCAACATCCTTAATACTAATGGTTACAGCACTCCCAATATTCAAGTCATCGCTAGAGGATTTATAGCTACTGCAAAGACATTTTTAAAACTACGCTATAGTGTTCTCTTATATCTATCACTAGTATTCACTACACAGCTAAAAGTAATTTTGTCCTGGTAATAATCTCCCACATCGGACACTACAGATGTTGTGACAACATTTATCTTCTAGTACCAGTATTATTTATATGTAAAAAATGTACACTTTCATTTTCTTATTATTCATGACCTAATGTACCTGTTTAGCAACAAGACTTTTGTTTCATTTCGACATCGCCTGATAGGAAAACTATAGGCCACAGGGCGGTTCCTGTTAATAAACTTACTTTCTAATTGTATTGACAAATTTCTTAAGGGCATCTAGTGTCTAATAATTGACAGTCACGCTATAGACTTATTTAGACTTAGTTCCTTCCGCGCTGGCTAGATAAACACTTAACATTTCAATATCAGGTGGCCGAGCCTTGCTCGGTTAAATAAATGCCCTGCCCAGCCTGACTGTCGGACAATAAGAAGTTCATACCGGCTTTTGCCATCTATCCATCCCAGTGGTGCTACAGCCCGTGGTCTGCTTTTAGATTTACGCATCCCTTCATTCATATCTCTAAACGCGTTCTTGTTTGCAAAGAAATATTTTAGTGTACTACGGTAAGCTTAGTGACGAAAGCAGCGTTTTTCCCGTTTACGTCATGGAAAACTTTCATTCATAAATTATTCAAGCCAAAATTAATTTTACAACGAGACATTTTATATATCGAAATAACGGTCGAGTTTTCCCGATGTGGCCAATGACCCCCGGGCCCCTAAATGATGGCTAATTTCTAGCTACGCCCCTGGTTACCGCTTATGACTGCAAAATCAAAGACATTGCCATCGTCATAAATTTAGGGTTAGGGTTTATGGTTAAGGTTAGGGATTAGGACTAGTGTTGGGGTTAAAGCTAGGGCTTAGAGGTAGGGTTGGGGATAGAGCTTAGATGAAGGGGTAGCGCGAAGGATTAGTATTATTATTAGGGGTAGATTTAGGGGTAAGAGATAAAGTTAGGGTTATTTAGGTAATTTGCACAGAAATCTTTTTTTTCTCTTTAACAAATGTCTCGTACTAGGTATGTACACTTTATCTAGGTAATGTAAAACTTTATTTAGGCAATGTACACTTTATCTAGGTAATGTACATTTTATTTAGGTAATGTACATTTTATCTAGGTAATGTACACTTTATTTAGGTAATGTACATTTAATTTAGGTAATGTACATTTTATCTAGGTAATGTACACTTTATTTAGGTAATGTACACTTTATCTAGGTAATGTACAATTTATCTAGGTAATGTACACTTTATCTAGGTAATGTAAATTTTTCTAGGTAATGTACATTTTATCTAGGTAATGTACACTTTATCTAGGTAATGTTCATTTTATCTAGGTAATGTACACTTTATCTAGGTGATGTACATTTTATGTAGGTAATGTACACTTTTTAGGCAATGTACACTTTATCTAGGTAATGTACAATTTATCTAGGTAATTTACACTTTATCTAGGAAATGTACACTTTATTAAGGTTATGTGTGATTAATAAAACATCTTTTAATTTGAACCAAGAATGGATGTGGGAGAAATAAAGTGTACAATAATCTAAGGATATTTAGCCAAATATCTGAATACTGAGGAATTAATTTCCCTTGTTGGACCAATGGTCCAAT
>JADKLZ010000130.1:6332035-6375488 GCA_021533235.1 Biomphalaria straminea | reverse complement strand
CGGCTCCAGTTATTATTGGTACTCTAACAATTCATTTGACCGCTGGCAACACTAAGTCATCAGTAATGATGTCAGGTTTCATTGTCCTAGCAGTTCTAATGGACATCAAATAAGAATTAAGCTTGAACCGTTCAACGACTGCTATGTTTTGTTTGTTGATTGTACAGTTTGGGTTTTCTTGACTTTCAAATTTACTTTTTAAAAAAAATTTCAAAAACTGAATGTCGTCGGCAAGCTCGGATGTTAATATGACTTTCACATTGTTCAGATTCATTGATTCGGATAATAGAACGTCGTCACAAATGATGTTACAAAAAAAAGCTCTGATGTTTCTCGATTCCTGCTTTTTAACTATTGAAGTAAAACATATCGTCTTAAATCGTCATTATATTTTCTTTTCATAATGATTATTTTGAAGGGTAGTTCCAAAACAAAACCTTGATAGTGTAGTAGAAATTATAAACGGACGTGGTTTTCAATTACTTGAGTAAATCTCCTCCATTGAACTGACTACGCAATGGTGTCACGTCTCGACATGCAGCTTGATGAACAGTCATTTCAACTGTTACTAATACTTATGCTCCGAGAATAAAAGTTTGGAACGATTCTGATTCAGTTTTTTAAAATGACAATTGTAGTTTTAAAAAATGTAGCTACCCATGAAAAGTTTTGCACAATGTCAAGTTTATTAAAACAAAAAATCTATTTTTTTTTCCGATGGTCTTAGGTGACCCCTGGAAAATCGTCATTCGATCCCCAAGGTGGTCGCGACCCACAGGTGTAATGCGACATAACAGTGCTGCATGACACTTTTGAAAACTACTGAACATTTCATGAATTTTAAAAGGAACAGCATGTAAAAGTTATTAATGAAATGTGAAATAGTTATCTGGAGGTTTTGAGTGTTTGGGGATGTTTTGTGATCCTGTTTATATTTTACTTTATGAAATTGAAATACCGCGAAAATATTACTTTTCTCGTACGGTCTTAGAACGTATCACCATCGAAAGTCAAGAATACACCGTATATTTGTTTATTAACTTCATTAAAAAAAATCAATTTTTCAAAAGTTACATGTATGTTACCGTACTTCAAATGTTATAAACTACTCTTTCATATACAATTTTCATAATTCAAAGAAAATTTCAAACTCTTATCACTATGCATTTTCCTAAAAATAAATCTGTTTGGACGTCGATATTTAATTACGAAATATACTATTGGGATTTGTAATTTCGACCTATGCGTTTTTATTGTAAACTGTGAAAAGATGATAGCCTCTTAGAATCGGCAGTTCATTAGATGCTGTCTTTACCGAAACTGAACGGTATTTCGACACCAAATATGCATGTGAAGAGCCTTAATGGCAATTAGTATTGTAGGGATACTAGGAAAATATTGAGCAACAAGTCCTACTTTATGACAACTGATTTGGTTTTCGAATTTGGTGACAATAAAATCTCCGATCGCGGGGCCCCCCTCAGGCGCGGGGCCTGGGGCGGTTGCCCCACTTGCCACCCCCTAAGGCCGCTACTGATTGTACATAAGCTGTAATTACGTTTTATTCAAATAAAGTTCCAGAGTTTCGTTTTCTACAAAGAATCTTTTACAGTGAATTCTAGTTCAACATTAATTCAATTGTTTTAATAGAAGATTTGAATCCCCGGCATCACAAGGACATTACATCATTCAACATCGAATAACCTTGTGACATAATGGCTACCTCCGACAAATAGAAGTGGCATAATGGCACTCTCCGACTAAGAATATGATGTAATCTGCACTTCAACGGAATTTATTCCAGATATAGGATCAATTTCTAAACTCTTCAAAAGGAACTTCATTTCATTTAACGAAGGACAGAATTTCTGTGTTTAACAGGTCAGTCGGTTATCGATAATCATTTTACAAAGATTTTCGTTAGAGTTACGTCTAACTCACGAAATCTATTATTATATGTAATAGGCAAAAGACCATAAGTACTGGCAATATTAAAAGACCAGTAAATCAAATAACTGGAATTATAAAAAAGACCAGTAAAGCAAATAACTGGCATTATATAAAGAAGACCAGTAAACAAATCATTCGTCTGGCAAGAAGCACACATAAGACCAGATTTAACCAACTGTTAAACCAGAAAAAAAGTACTCGGCTCAATAGATCTGTATATCAAAGCATACGACTCCAGTGAAATAAAATTTTACTGTCAAGCATTATTAGCAAATTGAGGCTTCAAAAACTTTGTCACTATATTCATATTATATCTGAGATAAAGCCAAAATCCAGATATTGAACATTTCTGCTCCAATACAAGAAAATAACATAAAAATACAAAATGGCTTCCGGCTCCAGCTCTAGAACACAACGACTCCTAGAATTAATTAAATTAGCCAAAGAGAAGCAAATCACCGAACCAGATAAATGGGCTGAACGAATGTTAACAAAAGAAGAAGCATACGAACAATTGCAAGAAGAAATAGAAAAAGCTGAAAAAGAAAGACAAAAAGCTGAAAAACAAAGAGAATATGAAAGTAGAAAACGACAAAAGATAATAGAAGGATTAGAAGGTTATAATTCTCAAATAGATGCAATTAGACGCAACATAAAAGACTATGATGAAAGAATGAGACTAAGGAATATTATGGAAGATTCACACAAAGCAAGAATAGAGTTCATAGAATCACAAGACTTAAATGACTTTGCAAGTGATACAGAAGATGAAGAAAATAATAAGCTGAACACAAAATCAATCAACATGAAAGATGAATGTAAAATAAAACAAGAAGAAATAAAAGATGATACAGATCTACAAGAAAATAAAAAAGATTCAAGTGAACAAAAGAATGATATAATTCAGACCAAGAATGAACCAGATCACAAAACAGAATTGACAACATAAAACCTATGACTCATGACTCAAGCAGGTCAACATATCCATCCCTGACTACACCATATTCATCCCCACCGACCAGGACATGCCCATTCCTATCTGAGACTACATGCCCACCCACACCCAGTACTTGTTTATCCCCAATCACTATTGATGCATCCATGCATCAAGATATGAACAAGACTACATCTGCTTCAATATCCAGTACTACTATGACAAATATAGGCAATCCAAGCCATAATCAAGTCAAGTCTCCATTACCAGAACCAGAAGAAGCCAAAGAAGTTTATCTCATATTAAGTTCAGGCACATCAGACAGACAGAAATCATTTCAAAATGAATTTGTAACAGATACAAGCTTTACACATATTCAAGTATGTGAATCAACTAAAGAAGAAAGTTCAACCATGAACATAAAAAGTCAAAGAATTCTACATGAACACATGAAACTCAGACAATTTAAACCAGGAGACAAAGTATGTTTAATGTTACCTGATTTGAGTAACAAGCTGTTCTACAAATGGCAAGGTCCATTCACTATCATCAGAAAAATTTCAAACTTACTCTATGAAATCAAAATCAACAAGTACACCAGACTACTTCATGTTCACATGCTCGAACATTATTATGAATCAGATGAAGAGGACACCATTGCAGAAATCCGACACTTCACATGTCCAGCCACTATTACTGAAGAAGAAGAAACATCATCAACACCCATTCCTGATATAGATGTTTCATTGCCAGCATCAATTCAAATTGACAATCAAAAGGTCATTACACCGGATGACATGGCATTGCAAACTTTGAAAAACATCATTGTGTTCAAGGACCAGGCTGAACTCTCTACTAGTATTCCTGGAACATTACCAGTCTTGAACATTGACATTCACTCAAGAATCAGCAACATGAACCGTGAAGTCAATTCCGCAAGCAGCAACATGAACATTGACAGCAAACCAGAAGGCAACAATATTGACAACATATGTTATCACCCTCCATTCACTCAATGGACAGACATTCTTCAGAAAGGAACAAATGAATTTTACAAGCATTGCTGTATAGACAAATTGAACTCTGACTTAATCAGTTATTGCTCTATCGGACATTCCTACACAGAGCATTTTACTAGCATTATCATACAGCATCAACGCGCATCAAACAGAAAATGGAGTTTTAGTATCGGACAGTTCATATTTTTGCCAAACTCACACGCGGTACAATCAGACATTATTTGTGTGCTCAACACAAGATGGAAGCAAAAGCTTCGCAAACTGAAGGACCTCTTCTTCAAGTTCAGACAACATACACATACAATCATGATGGCAACTCTGAAGATTTCGGAACGCAATACTTACATTCCTCACATGTACAATAGTCTATTGTGTGTTACTTAATTGAATATAATTCAATTATTAGCTTCAAAATAAATAACTTATAAACATAATATTACTACAATTATACTAATTCAAATAAACGACGCCAACACTGGACACATCAGACTTTTGTTAATAACACGCGTTACACACATACAATCTGAACTCTCTTGCCAAGGGGAATAATTCTACATACTGTTATAAACCTGGTGGTGGCACAGATGGGGGTAGTGGTATGTGTGTAGTCAGCCGACGCAAATCACCCCAGGCCAGTGCTAGACGAGCGGTCAAACGTGACGAGTTACAATGGTCAACCGAGACGAGTGTCAACATGATGGTTCGGGAAGGATCGGCGTCGTGAACAGAGCTCATGAGCGGCACGAGGGACGAAACTAGAAACGTCAAGCAATGTTCCGTCCGGTTCCTGTATAAAGAGCGGAGGTGTCGTAGTCAAGAAGATTCACGACAGAAGGTTCAGAACACGGTCGACTACAACACAGTTCAGCGGTGTGGTTCTGTACGGAGCATTACGACGGTTCAGTGCGGAGTATTTTCAAGTACATTTGAGACTAATGGGGTCTTGATCTTGATATACGACGAGTCTAACACAACGAGCCCAGTGTGTGAAGTCAGTCCTGAACTGTTGAACCCAGTGCAAGGCGGAACGAGACGGAAAGGCCAGTGCAATAGTTGATACGTCGGTACGGTGTTGACGGAGAAACATTTCTACAGCCTGTGTTACTTGTCGCCAATTGTACAGTATTGGCTGTAATTTATTGACATCAACAAACTATTACGTTACTTTGGTGCCCGGAGTTGTCAAGTTCTTTAAGTTGGTGGTGCATGGTGCAATTTTTGCAGAGAGCCTGGATAGTGAGATTCGTAACAATACTAACAACATACCGGTACACCTAAACACAGTGTGTACAGTTCACTTTGTTCTATGATATTTAGCAGGACAAATGTGCTGAGCACTTGCTGTACCTCTTTTAAAGTTCTGTTGGTTCGTCTCTAGCTTTGTTATCTCTTGACATAATCACAGCAGAACTTTGTCCAGGGATGAAATGAAGGTTATACCCTTCCAGTTTCTGTATTTGGCCAAGCTTCCCTTCTTAGAAAGCCTTATGAGCAATCCCTTTATCCAGCTTTCATTGCCCTTTGTTACTAGCCAGAAAAGATTTAGGACATAATTTTGTAAACAATGTGCAATTCTCTGTTTGAGTATTGAATTGTCTTGCTGATACCTTAATGTTTAGTCTTCATAGATTGTTTTTCTTCAGGTGTCTATAGCCATATAAAATAAAAATAGTATTAGTTTCAGTATGACTTACAACAATTTGACTTAGAATGTAAGAATGTTGCTAAAAATGTGAAAGTGGTCACTGAATAGGTACAGATTTCTGGATAGAAACAAATTTGTTGAAATAAAAAATTAATGATTCCTTAGGATGTTGATGGAAACTACAATTAATCTAACTCTATTGATTGTTATCTTACCTATAAATTCTCTTAATTATAGTGGTTCTACTTATTTCTATCTTATCTCTGATGATATAATTTTTTACAGAGCTCTATGTTTCATTGTGTTTATTTTCAAGCATATAAAAAAAAAGTAAATTTAACTCATACAAGATTACATGCTTTAATCAAAGATTGCATTCATTTTTGCAAAGCTAATATCAACTCTGTCTGTCTGATACAATTTTTTACATTTTTCTTGGATCAAGTTGAAACGCAATAATTTAAACTACCTAACAAAACATGATACAATAAAAAACAACAACAATTACTTAACTCTTTCTTTCCTAATTAAGGATATCATCTTTGACATGACCCCATTAAATTAAATGAATCTTTGATTTTATGAACTACTATTGAGAGTTTTATAACAAGAGAATGGATTCTCCTTTAATTCTATACCAAAAGTAATGTTTTCTGATTACAAACAAAGATATTATTGAAGTTTTATCATATCAGGGTTGAATGTACAAAAAAACTACAGATGTGAAAAAAAAAGAACTATTCTGTCAGAACATGGAAAATAATTATGGAGTTGATAAATTATTGGTATTTAAAAATTATATTTAGTATAAAAAGGGATGTAAATGATATTTTTTGAGAGATGTGACTGTATATGTGGAGTTAATTATTACATTTTGTGCACATGTTTTCTTCCACTTCCTATTCTCGGACCAGATTGAAAAAAAAAATTAATACTCAATAATAATACATGAATCAAATAAACATTAACTAATTAGTTAATTGATTTGTGGTAATTAACTTTTTTTTGACATAAAAAGAGTGCTTATTATTGCAATATTGAGATATATAATTTTGCATTTTTTCTCCTTAGATAAGCTTTGTTTATTTTGAAATATTTTTTTTTTGTAATTTAGCTTGGCTTTATCTATAATTATATTTGGTCCTCAAAACAAAGTTGTTATTCTTATACTTCTTGGAAATGTTGGTACATCATTTTCATTTAAGACTTCTTAATTTAACTGACTCTGAAAAAAAAAAAGAAATGTACAGTTCTAGTTAGAATACTAAAAATATTTTTTACTTTTTACAAAGTTATTATATATTCAAAATTTAATTCTTACATAAAAAAGATACAAATAATGAGAAATAACAATGCCATGGTCTACTTCACTCATTACTTTGGCTCATCTCATGAAGGAAGAGATGGGAGCCTGGGAGCTGGCTATAGACATGACATTGTCACGCAGCAGTCCCCACTCCTTTTCTATGCAAATGTTTGGTCCACAAAAAATGGAAATAGATGATACAGCTTTGGGTCAGTAGCATAACAGGGTCTGTCTAAGTGTAGCACAGTGAGATCTTCTTCTCCTATTTTAGCCAGCTTTATTGCTGCTGAGCTATAAGCTCTTTTGCAGAATATAAGCTATCCCAACAAGATCAACGTCTAATCTTTCGACTTAAGACCGGACACAACAGAATGCAACAACACATGTACCGGAAGCTCAAAATTGGAACCAGTGACATCTGCCCATATGGAGTGTCACCAGAGAATGCCGACCACGTCCTTCAACACTGCGCTCTTTACCAAGAGGCCCATATAAGACATTGGCCCCAAAACACCCCAATAGAAAGAAAACTATATGGAGAGCTCCCTGATTAGGAAACCACTGCACAGTTCATCTCATATATTGGTGTAGTGATCTGAACCCTCCAACATAACAATGGGAACGAAGAAGAAGACGTTGAGCCACTCCAATGTTGACTAACATTAACCTTAGGGTGAGGTAGTTAACAGGTCTATCTGGTTGTTCCATAGATGAACCTGAATTTGATAGTTTTTCTGCCTTTTCATTTCCCATGATGCCAATGTATCCAGAGATCCTCTGTAGAATTTTGATATCATCTGATGGATTATCACAATAAGTGTTGTCAATTCTCTTGGGCTGTTTGAGGGGCTGCTGTTAAGTGCTTGCAGAGTGGATTGGGAGTCTGTAAAGACAACAATATCTGATGGTGATTGCACTCCTTCATATAATTTGTCTGTAGTGCTATGGTAATTGCCACAATTTCGGCTTGAAAGTTTGAGCAGCAATCACCACAGGTTGCACTTATTTCAGAGTGTTTATTTTTGGGGAAGACCAGGAAGGCACCGAGACCAGCATTGATGGTGGTTTTGAAGGCAGATCTGTCAGTATATATATGGATAGCTGTTAGAGTGTGGAGAAAAGGTCTATTTTTGAAGATGTAAAAAATGGGCACCCATGGAAGAATGTTCAGCTTGATCAGAGCATTCTTAAAAAAATAGAACCATCCAAATCCGATTCGAAGGTGCCATCTCTAGTAAAAATAAAAGTATGGAAGAAAGACTACCACAAGGTACTGCACCTTCTTTCTAATCTTCATGAATGAACTCCTGGACCTCATTTCAGTCAATAAGGCACTTTATGCAGATGAACATTTAACTTGGACTACAAAGAAATATCCAGTGCTGACTAGATCCTAACTAAATAGAGCCTTCACAACCATCTCTACATATTCAAAATTATGGAAAATGGAAATAAACAAAGAAAAGTCAGTTGATTCAATCTTTAGCCACAGCAACAAAACAGCAAAAAGAAACTACATCCTAAAAAAAGACTCACAACCAATAAGCACAGTGAGATACAAGCTGTTCAAGAGCCACTATCTTCAGATTTTTTTCTCAGCGTTGACTCCCAAAGCCTTTTCTTTTAGTTTAGCAGCAATGCAGCATTGGTTTGGATTCAGAGTTTTTTTTCTACTAGATGGGTATCCAACCAAGCCTAATGAGCCCCTCCTCATCTTCCAAATACTCTATCAAAAGGTTAACTTACTTTGACTAAACATTCAATGACAAGATGTATTTATCTATGTTAAGCTTACATTTGGGTATGGTTATTTTATTGGAGATCAAAACATCAGCTTGAACATGAGTAAGGTTGAGGTACAGTGTCTCAGGGTTAGACTGCTCATGGAAACACAAAGACAGATTTTTTATTGCTTTATATTTTAAAATTCATTACAGCAATAAAAAAAAAAACATTTAAAAATCCAAATCTACATGATGACCCTAATAAATAGTTTAAAACAAAATTTTATGGAAGAACTCTAGCCTAGCTTTTCAGTTTTAAATAAATGTAGTATGGTTTTATTAAAATATTGATTGCACATTGCATATTCAAAAGTTAATTGTAAAAAAAAAATTGCTTTTAATATTTTTTAGTTTCAATTTTTTAAAATTCCACTTTAATTAATTAATTAATTAATATATGACCTCTGCAAAGTCTAACTGAAGTAAAAAAAAAAAAAAAGCTTCAAGAAAACATATGCTAGTCTATGTTATAATTTGATAAGTTCATTATCATTCAACTACTTTTTTTTTTTAAAGTGATAATAGCATGGATATTTTCTCTGAGTTTGTAAATGTTTTCTTTAAATTATTTAATGCACTTAAACTGTAGAAAATGAATATTAATGCTTAAGTTCAAGACTCAATTTATTAAATATGAAAATAGTCATGAAGAAACTAATCTGATTTAATTAAATTTATCTTTACAATTAAAAAAAGTAAATAAAAAAAAACTAATTTTAGTCACAGGATATTGTCTTAAACATTTTAACTGCGGAAAGAAATTTGGCACTATAAAAACATGATAAGTAACCATCACGAGGACTAATTTTTAAGATACAAATTAAACTTTAGACCATTTAAAAAATGAACATAATGAAATTCTAATATGAAAAATACAAATCTTTGAAAGACTGTCATCTAGGTTACTGTAGTTTAAAAGCTAGATTTGAACCAAAAAGCAACATCACATTGTAAATGATAAGTAATACTAATTTTAAGTAATCAGTTACATTTTATTCCTATTATTGTATTCAAAATATATTCCTATCATATTCCAAACTGAAAATCAATTAAAATGATTACTTTTAGTGATAGAAAAACTAGATTATATTTCTATCAATTTGTTGGCTTTAATACCTACAGAAGTTTAAATATTATCAAAATATGTTAAAAACAATAAAAAGAAAGAATGCTTACCATGAACAAATCAAAAAGTACTTCTCCCATTGCGTCCTTCACACAGTCATTTATGACAGGAAGCAATTGACAGAAATACTAGAAAAATAAAAGTTTATACTTAATATTATTTCTAACATGAACTTAAAATTACTTTCATATAATGCCTTATTTTTTTATTTTAAAATTAGGTTTGCAGATTTATTGATTGTTAATTAGGTTGGATTTATTTTGACCTTTGAAAATTATATTTCAGTTTGATTTCTGGTGTGACATAAGGGAAATAAAAAATAATTTGACTTGGGGGAAAAGAAAGATTTTGCTTTAAAAATACAGAATTTTTTGTGCTTTTTCTATTTGTTTTCTATATAGACTGTAGCCTTTTTGGGAAATACTAAAAAAAAGGCTATAGATCTATATTTTCAATGCTATTAGGATTACTTTTTTTACTTAGACCATTTCTAAAAGGAAGTGGAAATAACATAAGGCAAGTTTTTTTAAATAAAAATTTCATTTTGGGGAAAATAAAGCAAATCAAGGAAGTTCTATTTTTTGTCAGCTATTTATTTTTATGCTTCATATATAGATTGTGGCTTTTTGGGGAAATACTGAAAATAAAATACAAAGGTTTGATAGAAATTTTGCTTTCTTTGCCATTTGTGGAGGTCAGGTTATGAATCTTTCAAAACTGGTTATTAGCAAGTGCCTAGGAGGTAAAAGGAACCAGTGTATGAAATTTCCTATGTATCTGTATGACAGTTTAAGAGATCTCTTAATCAATTAGTCACTGAGCATATTTTGCACTTAAAATATATATATGTTTGTGTGTGTAAAGAGAGATAGATAGTGAGTTACATTTATTTAGGAAAGGCATATGAAATACTTGTTAAAAATACTAGATTTTTCCCTTTAACATCTTGATATTGTAAACTAAAGAGACAAGTTAAAAGAGTTTTGCAACTTAATATTTACCTTTAAACCAAGGCTTGCTTGTCTTTGACTGTCAGCATATTCTGTGTTACCCATTGCATACATCAAACCATGGATTACACCAAGCTGAAATAATGCTCAAAACAGTTATTGAGGCTTATATTAGCCGACTTCTATGTTCTTAAATTTATTTTGAAAAATCTATTCTAATATTAAAAAAACCTATGGAAGGACTGTTTAGGTGGAGGGTATTCAGGGTATAAACATCATTTATTCTAGAACTTTCTTTTGAAACCTAGAGGACAATAAAATGGGTGAAGAAAGAATCATCAGTTTCAAAATGACTAGTTACCATTATATTCTATTTGCAGCTTTATATTGGCAGGATGGCCAAAAAGGAAGCAATAAAAGTTCCATGGGGTGCCACTGGGAAATGAGTTCATTGCACTAGGTGATGGGAAAAAGCCCTCATCAGCCTGTCAAGATACTTCACACTGTTTGTAGAAGAGTCTTATCTTATCTTATACAAGACAGACATTACTTCAAAAAAGAAGATGATTACGTCCTACGCGTCATGCATTCAGTCATGAATATTAACCAATGACTTAAATTCTGCCAAGTCACTGGTTTTCCTGGCTAGCTCAGGCAATCCATTCCATGCTCTAATAGCGCTAGGGTAGAAGGAGCTTTTGTACAAATTTGTCCTAGCATATGGTATGAGGAATGTGCCTTTTTCTTTGTGTCTTTCTGAGTATTTTATTAAATTTTGTTTTTGAATTTGAAGATTATGGTTCAGTGTTTTATGTATAATTCTGTCCTGAAGGCTATCTAAATTTAGTGATTTTACTAAAGGTGTTACTCTAGTCAAATGTGAATATTGATTTGTTATGAATCTCACTGCTCTATTTTGTGTCTGTTCTAGTTTCTTAATATTTTCTTGAGTTGAGGGGTCCCAAACAGAGGATGCGTATCTATTATAGGCCTAACCAAGCTCAAATAACATTTTAGTTTTATGTTCTTATTTGATTTATAGAAGTTTCTTTTAATAAACCTTAATGCTTTTTTTGATTTTTTTAATTGTTTCATCAATATGTTTTCCCAAAGGTGGAGTGAAATCAGCAATATTGGTACATAAAGAAAATGAAATGTTTAATCCCTCTTAGCCACTCTCTTGAATCTCTTAGGATAAAAGCTGTTAAAATAACATGATGATTTTGCATTATCATGGTCTAAGGCATCAGAGTCCCAAAAGACATTTTTGACAATAATCCTGCAAATATGAAAAAAATATCACATTTGCCAAACCAGGTCCTATTAATCTGTAATGCTTTTATGTATGACTTGAATCATCCAATGAATAAATAAATAAATTATAGCATTTATATAGCACTACTTTCATGCTTAAAGCACTATGGTCCAATCTCATTTGTGGACCAGTGGGGGAGGGGCATATGGGGAAGGTTTTTCTGTGCTGCCTATAGGCGCTCAGTAAACATAACTCTAGCTGTTTGATCCGAGTGTCAAACCTCGAGCCCCTTCATAGGTAGCCAAGCCAAGTTCAAGTGTTCTTAGCATCTCGACCACATATCCCACAATAAATTTTTTTCACTTCTATCAATTGTTGGTGTGATGGCAATAAATAAATAGTCATAGTATTAATTGGAAAATATCCTTTAAACAGTAATAATGGATCCATAGATCACATAGTTTGAAAGGATACATCTTGTTAAAAGCATTTATGTCATGTTGGCTTAAATAATGATATACTTATAAGTAGAATTTTACACTAAAGAACAGCAAACTCAATAAGGAACACCAACACTACACACTGCATACATCAGACTCATTTACTCTTTCAGTGCGACTTTCTCTCTGCAAGTAACTTTGATAGCACTTGAAAGTGAGGCCTTACTCTCAGAGAGAAACTTAGAATACAATATTTGTTATACTATCTTTATAATGTTACACTTTTTATTTCTGTATTTTAATTTTCTGCATGTGAAAGTAATTGTTCTTTGTTTTGGTTGCATATTTTATGCAGTACATACATTTTTTTTTATGATAACATTAATTGTGTTAAAAGTCCCACTTTTTTAGTTTATATCATGTTATTGTTGTGTTTCGATAATAAAAAGTTTTTTTAGTGCATTTTAAAAAATCTTTTATTAAATTTAAAGTGGTGAATAGTGTTTAGATTTTTGATTTTTCAATATTTATGGATTAAATGTTGAATTATAAGGTTACATTTTTCAGTAGGCTATATCAATTTTAATGAATTTTTCATAAATATTTTTTTCCCATACTCAGTTGAAAGTTATTGAAAGAAATATTTTTTAAAATATTTTTTTTATTTATTACAATTTTGTAGCCAATTCATTTTTCTTTAAAATAAAATAATATATGTTATGTTATATAATAAAATAAAAAAGTGAGTTAAGTTTAATAACACTAATCCCCTGCAAATTTGTGTTTGCACCAAAAACTCACTTTTTTCTATTTAAATAATTTGCACTGAAAGATTTAATCACACACTCTCTTAAAACACACAGAACAAAACAATATGAACTTTCTTACTAAAGGGGGATAGCTCTACATACTAACAACAAACATATCAGTACACATAAACACAATGTCAACATGTCAAACTGAAATGAAGCATAATGTAATAATATTTTAAAAAGTGATTATGCTTGTTATAGTTATCATTGGTGAATTCTTATTTTCTATCAAGGCAAATATCCAATAAAAAAAAAGTGAATACAAAAGATGTTTTTCTGGAATAATAGATGTTCATTCACTACTACAGAGAAAGTGAATACATTTTCTACCACCTTCTAATTTATATGGAAACTTTGGCCAGTAAAATGTTGACCACACTTTAGTTTCCAAGCAATAACAAATAGTTTTAACAAGATCTCACCATGACAATTTTGAGGTGAGCATTTAAAAGCTCTATAGCTTCATCTCTTTTGTAATTATCAAGATGAATAAATTCTTATAAAGTTCTGACCTGCACTAGTTTTTCTGCAACTGTATCGTTCTCTTGCGCTAAAATACTGAGAATATGAATAAAAAGAATGGTAGAATTTAATAATAATAATAATAATAATAACCTTTATTGTCCATAAGGAAATTAGTCTTACAATTTGTGCATTATACCAAACAAAACATTTATAACTATAAAGAGAAACAAAATGTTCATTCACACCAGACTCACTCACAATGTACATGTCAAAAGTTTACATCAGATTGTTTCTGTTTAATGATTTAATTGCCAAAGGAACAAAAGAGTTTTTGTGTCTGTTTGTCTTTGCTATCTGTGTCTTATATCTCTTTGTGATGGTAAAATCACAAAATCCTGACCCAAAGGGTGATTTCTTATTTCTAGAATCTTTTTAGATTTTGTAGGGATATTTGTCTCAAACAGCTGCCCAAGTGGGGTTTGTTTTTTGCCAATGACTTTACCAGCAGCATTTAGGATTCTCTGGAGTTTAATTTTATTCTTAGTGCTTAGATTGCCATACCAGGCAGTGATATTAAAATGTAAAATATTGCAGATGTGAGCATGATAAAACATAGCCAAGACCTTTTCGCTAACATTAAAAGATGACAGTTTTCTTAGTAATCGTAATCTTTGCTGCCCTTTTTTCCTGATATAATCAGTATTTGCTGTAAAATTTAGTTTATTGTCTAAGATTGTACAAAGGTATTTAAAGGTTTGCACTATTTCAATAGTCTCTCCAGCTACAGTGACAATATCATTTTCAATCTCTCTCATACGAAAATCGATTATCATCTCTTTGTTTTTTTTTACATTTAATAATAAAAAATTAATATAGTAATATCTTAATGACATTAATGCAGCAATGCAATTTAAAAGAACATTTGATGCTAGCCTTGTGTGGTATGTTTTGACAATAATAGAAAAATGCCTGCTACCTCAAAGCCTCTAATGAAGAATTACCTGATAGTTTTTGCTGCTGCAGCTTGTTGACAAAACACATGAAGTGGTGCTGTAAGTTTTGGTTGTAGGGAATCTATTGGAAATGTGCAAGAACAAAAATCTAATTATTTCTTTAATTAAATGAATGAGTAAAATAAATTTCTACACATTAAAATTCACAGTTCAAAACCCACCAAAAGAATAAATAAGGAGAAAATAATTATAATAAGTAGGCCTAACATGCTACATAGGCCAATAGGAGGAACATGAAAATAGGGTGCCACACTTTCATGGAGGACCTCAGAGCAGTGGACATCAAGTGGGAAAAAGAGACATCAGACATTGCCAGTGACAGATCTTTATGGAGACACCTTGCTGCTCATAATGTGCCAAACAGCATGGAAGGATCTAAGAATAAGTCTAAAGCTACTTTGGTTTAAGCTTTAAAATGGATTTCAATGTCTACTCTAGTTTTTAATTAAACTGATGAATATAAAAAGATCACATCAGAATATGCTAATTCGTAATAGTTATTTAAAAGTTTTGATTTGTTTTTTTTTAATTTGTTTCTAATGAGTATTTTAACTAAGATTTACAAGGCAACTGACCTTCTTCAGTGCTTTGAACCACCACCACATTCTTTGTCATTGGTTTTAGCAAAGCTACAAGTCCAGACAGAATGGAATCGGCCACTTCATAGTCCATTAGATCTTTGATTAGTTCAATGGCTAGGGAAAAAAAGGCTTCTTCGTTAAAATAAATAATTTAATAAATTCTTAAATTAGTTCGAGTTTGATGTATGAGCCTATTAAAATAATAAGGCAATATCAAGCCAATGAAAAAGGTTTTAAAAATATTAGCAAACTGATGAAGATAAAACATTTAAACTTAAATTTGTAACACAAAGTAACATTTTCTTTTCATTTTTAAGGGTTCATGTAACAAGGGATGCAAGTAAACCCTATAACATGGCTAACACTTTCAATCCTGCATGTTGGTACAGTGGTTTAGTGCCCTTGTATCTAAAACATTTTCCAACTTATGTCTTCATAAAATAAAAGAATATAGAATATAGGCTTACCTTCAAACTGAACTTCCAAGTGAAGTGTCTTTAATAATGTTAAGAGTGGATCTACTATAGTAGTGTTGGAAGAGCCCACAATACGCTGAACAATGCGTAGAGAACTGCAAGCCATTTGTTGTGCCTTGGGAGAGCTGCATGGTAATAAGGCAATAAAGGCTTTGTAGACCTGAGAAGTAAGTAATAGTAACTGTCAATGGGAACTGTTGCAATAATACTTTGTTTAAACCTTAATATAACAAATCTACAGAATCAAAATGGTTAACCAAGTTGTGGTCCTCTGAGGAATGCATAATTTTGCAACAATTTCAAAAACTATTTGGATAGATAACTCAAAGAAATATTTTTTTGGTTCATTGTATAAAACATATACCTGGCTGAGATGCATAAAATATAACTTTGAATCCTAATAGAGGCTAGGAATGTTTTACTCCAGTCTCTGAAGAATTTTACTATTATGAGAATTATATCCACAGGGGATACTGGTAGATAAGAGTCTATAAGTTTTTTTTAAGCAACACTAGATTGAAATAAATGAACTTGAAGTAATGCAGTAGATATTATAAAAAAGGAAGCAGTTATATTAGGATAGGATCACTAAAAATCACATCCCAGACTCCAAGTGAAAAGGTTAAAACACTAATAAAAGAAGAAAGTTATTACAAAATAATGTGGTCGAGAGGCTAAGTGCTGCTTGAGCTTGGCTTGCTTGGCTACCTAGAAGGGGGCTCAAGGTTCGACACCCGACTCGGGCAGAGTTGTGTTTACTGAGCGCTCAAAGGCAGAACGGGAAACCAACTCCTAGATAGGCTACCCCTTTCCCCACTGGTCCACAAATGAGATTGGACCAAAGCGCTCAGAGCATGCTATAAGCATGAAAGTAGCGCTATATAAAAGCTATAATAATAATATATATATTTATACTTGATTTTGAAATTTGGGATTGCCTTGTGCCAACATTAGCAATAAATTTCTACATGCATCTTGTGTCTCTTCTGATTTTGACTTAGCCAAACACTCAGCAACAGCTCGAATACCTGTACAGAAAAAAATTATGTCTATATTATAATATACAATAGACTTATTAAAACAGAATGTAAAATCATTTTGTTCTCTGAAATTTGAAAATCAGTTTTTAGTATAAATTTAATATATGTTTATTCCCTTAGTCTATTGGACCACTGGAGTATCACTGATGATCTGTCAAATTCAGCCAGTATTAAGAGTCTCTTCACTGAGAGGCCCATTGAGACAACATATGTTCCAGAAGCTCAAAATTGGAACCAGTGAAATCTGTCTAACTGTAGTATCACCTGAGAAAATTGTGACCATGTCCTTTAAAACTGTATTCTTTACTAAGAGACCCAAAAAGACACTGGCCCCTAAGCACCCCTAAAGAAAGAAACTATATGGAGAGCTCCCTGATACTACTCATGGATTGGTCTAGGTATGTGAATGCTCCAACATAAAAATGAGAACAAGGAAGAAGAAGAAGAAGAACGGGCCGATTGCATCCAGTCCTTGATGTTGTCTTCCTATTGAAATTTTTGTTTATCATTCCTTCCCTGCAGAAAGATTGTGTGCCTGAGGATCTTGTGATGGCCACACTGCAGTCTTAGCAAGTGTTATTAGACAATTAAAAGGTCATCACACAATATAGCCAGTATAATCATGTTTCAGATAACAGTATTAATAACAGATTGAGAGTATGAGAAGGTTTTTTATTCATGCTATGAAAAGAATAGATTTTTGAAGTATTTTTTAGCATGTTCTAATAGTTATTAAATGAAAATAGAATTAAGAAAAATAATTAAAATTGTCATCCATACCATTATTTAAGAAAAATGTCTGAAACAATATTCTTAAATTAGTTATAAAATGATTTAATTTACATTTAAATTACAAGTAAAAATAAAAGAGCAATTGACCATAGCTTTCACAAATAAGTTCTTTGTATTTTCTCCCAGCATTAGCAATACAGGTAAGGCATTTCAGAGCTTCTGTCTTATCTGTCTCTTTGGCTTGTTTGAGTCCAATAATTTCTAACAAAGTTAATGTTCCTCCTACTTCCATGAACTCAGCCATAAATTTGTGCCTGATAAAAATAAATTCAAATAATACACTGATATAAAAATAAAATACAACAGAATTTTTTATTTTGAACGAATATTGACAAAAATAAATACTAGCTACTAGCACTTGGCTATAAAAGTACTGAGTCAGCAAATCTATATAAAAAAATGTTTTACCCACTAGAAGCTGATAAAAATATTGCAACAGCTTGAAGCAATTCATTAAGACATACTCCAGTCATATAACTACAGAGTAAAAAGAGATAAATTTAATCTTTATATGTATTCAATTATTGATAAGGTTTATAATACAAACATCTTGGGAAAAAATAGCCGATAAACACATAGAAGTCAAATTCATAAAGCGCTGGTTGTGAATGTGTATGTGTGTTCATATATGAATGTTGCTCAAATTTGTCATCAACATTGTTTTTCTACAGTAGTTAGGCTGAGGTTGTCAATTGTAATCAAACTAAATTGCCATTAGTTTGGATCAATAAAATTATCTTATCTTATAGAAGATAACAAGATGTGTATAGATTCAACGATATAAGCCTATGTCAAATATCTAGATTATAACTATATTATAATCAAAATACTGTATATGATTTTATACATCTAAAATAAAAAGTATGAATATTTAAATGTTTGTTGTATATAAATCAATAAATATATACTTTTTAGATTTATATTATAAATCTGTTAATATATGTTGTAATTTTGTAAATATGTAATAAGATTTGTAGAAATTTCTTTCAATAATAGCCTACCTAATGCTTTGTTTGATTTTTGAATAGTTTCATCAATAAGATAGTTTTTCCATTTATGTATGTATTTTTTGTTTTTAGTCTGTGTTACTGGTTTACCATGAATTAGATGGCCCTATGCTGAATTAATTTGTTTTAGTTTTTTTGTTACTTTTATTTTTCTGGGTGGAAAGACATTCTCAAGTTTGACTCCCGTTTCTTCTATACATCGAATTCTTCTTGTAAAATTTTTGTATCTTGTGTAGTTTTTAATGTTCTATATATAATGCAATCATCTGCAAAAAATCTGACTTTTGCTCCTAAATTATGTAATTTGTTAATTCATTTATATAAATTAAAAATAGTAGTAAGATTGTTCCTTGAGGTACACCTGATTTTACAGTTATTGGTGTTGAGGATTTAGAGCCATTTGTTAATACAGTTTGTTCTCTCCTTATCAGAAAATCATAAATCCACTGATGCAATGAATCATTAATGCCAAAATATTTTAATTTTTTAAGCAAACTATATGGTGGTGAACTTTGTCAAAAGCCTTAGAAAAAAAATCTAGTAAGAATCCTATTTTCTCACTATTATCTAAACCTTTTGAAAAATTATCAATTAGTCCTATTAGTTGATGATTTACATTTCTTAAAGTCATGGTGGTATGGAGTAAGGACATTAAATTTTGTTTGTCTGTGGTTTATGGTGTTGCTACATGTAAGGTGTTGGTTCTAGGATTTTTCATGTGATGCTGTTTATATATATAATATATATAGTGATTCTGGTCTGAAGTTTCCTGGGTAAGATTTTTCTCATTTTTAAATAGGAAAGTGACATATAGCTTCTTAAATTTACAGTTCCTTGGTACTCTGCCCAGGTTAAGAGATGCCTGAAAAAGTATTTTTATAACACTGGTGCTATATTATAGCCTGCTAGCTAGCTCGATTGCGTTTAGTTCTTGTGAGTAATCTAGCTGGAATACCATATATAAGGTTCAGAATGCTTTATTTGGTTTAATGTTCTCTAATATTTTTTAGATTTCCTTTTCTTCTACTTCTATATCTCCTGTTGTTGTCTACTATATAACCTACTTGGTTCAAATGAGTAATAGGCCTATATATGTTGTTGTCTCAATTTAAGGGGCTGAGAATGCTGATGCAAAGTATTTATTTAGAATGTTAGATTTATTTTCATTATCATGATTATGTGTTAAGGTATTTTCTCCTTTTAACGGTTCTACTACCGTTGTTTCCATTTTCTTAGACTTAATCATATTTTTTTATAGTCATACTTAAATATTAGGCCTGTATTATACATTGTTTATGTTTCACTCTGCAGCTGTCTGCACATGCTTAATTTTCGTGTTAGGTGTTTAATTTTAATTTTAAGCTGTTATTTATAAATTATGCATAATGTAATATCTTACGTGAGTCTCAGCCAAGCTGTTAATCGGGTAAGAAAAAGACTAGCAGCTTGTACAAATTCTTCCTCCAATTCCGGGCCAGTTTTATTTTGGTTTTGTATAATAAATTGTTCCAATATTTTTTTTCTTAATTGTTTAGTACCTTTGTCCCATTCGCTTAAAATACCCAAAACACGAGATATCGATGTCTGCTGTTTTGAGCCCATGCTGAGAATCGGATTTATTTGAAATGGTTGCTAGATTGTATACTTTTGTTGATTGTTGCTAGTCCGCCATTATTAAATGTGTTTATGTAGTCCAGTGCAAAAGATTGTAAACAATGTAGACATAGTGCCGCCAAGTATACTAATTTGTTGAAAAAAAAAGTTTCATTTTTTATTGGAAAAAAAAGGAGGGGTGTAGAGGTAAGTAACGATTGATTAATTGATGGCTAATATTTTAAAGTTGTATAAAATATGAATTCAAAAAATCTTCCTAAAAAATAAAAAAGTAAAATTGTGTGCGCCGGTTATAATCATCAATGATAAAAAAAAATCGTAATACAACTTCTAAATCAATTGTGATAGGGCCTATAAAGTCATATGTATGAGTCATTTCTGATAAAGTGAGCTGAATTTTTTTTTTTAAAAGGCATTACCTATCAACATAATAAAATAAGTATCTGCGAAGACAATCACTAAGATTGCAAATATTGAAGTATAGAGGGTAACTTTCTTGCTTGATTTTGAAGCGATATATTCTTTATCAGATATGGCAAGTCTATGTATACAAAATAATAAGAGTTTAAAAGTTAACTCTAATTAACATGCACGACTAGATTAACACATAGATATAAGTAGGACATAATTAATTTTCATCTCTTATGAAAGGGAACTCAGTAAAATATATCGTATAATATTTATTGTATAATATATATACAATAAACATATAGCCTACACATTTTATTTTAAAAAGAGCCTAAAAATAATCATTTGATCTTGTAGTGTTTGATTCAGGGGCGGCCCTAGCAGTGCGCGGGGCCCTGGGCGAGCGTCATGTGCGGGGCCCTTAGCCGTAACGGTAGACTAGATATACACTGTAAACTCATCACGCTATCGGGCTCGTAAGTCTCTAACGATGTAACAATAACAATACTGTCAATACAGTATGTCCGCCTCTTAGCTGTGGGTCTTATTTTTACTACAAAATATAGAACAGCATATGTAGATGCAAGTACTTTATATACTGTATCGAAATTGTTCTGCATTAACAGAAGCAAATAAACGGAAATCATTCGCGCACTACTAATATTATGTCTCCTCTCTCACTCTGCAAATTGAAACTAATTGGACGTTCTTTAAGAACAAAGTGTGCTATAAGTATACAGTGGTCCCTACACTTTCGCAGACCCGACTAGTGCAGAAGCGCTATATAACGGGATTTAAAAAAAAATTTTGAAAAAAAAAATTGTCCCGCGTTTTGTTTACTTTTTAACACTGATACACTGTTTTTCCCACGCCCGCAAGATGTCTACGTACAGTAGCCTATTGTAAAAAAAAAACAACAACAACTTAATACGTCATCGCCAAACTTTCTGGAAGCTGATTGGCCGAAATAGTTGTACAAGCACATCAACTAGTTCAATACAGTCTAGGTTTCAGTACCAATATTTAATGAATCCTTTTAGTTTGGGGATGTTTTTTGATACTGTTTATATCCGAAAATATTGTACGCATATGAAATTAAATACTGCGAAAATCTGACCTTCGTAAGCAGTAAACGTATCACCAGCGCTCGAGCAGTCTTATAACGTATCTCCAGCGAAAGTCAAGAAAACACCGTAGGCCTATATTTGTTATTAATTTCATTTGTAAAAAAATCAATTTTTCGAAAATTCACTATATGTTACTACAAATGTTATAAATGACTCTTTAATATACAATTTTCATAATACAAAGAGTAGTTCAAACCGTAACAGTAGGTCTACGCATTTTCCTAATAAAATCTGTTTGGACGTCGATGTTTAAATACGAAATATACGATTGGGATTGGTATTATAGCTTCTACCTACGTATTTTTATTGTGACCTGTTAAACGATGATAGTCTCTAAGAATCGGCAGCTTATTAAATGCTGTCTTTACCGAAACTGAACATTAAAAATACATTACATTTAAATACATTTAAAATGTATGCTATAGGCCTAAATGGTAATTGGTGTCATAAAGATACTAGGAAAATATTGAGTAACAAGTCTTAGCTTATGACAACTGATTTGGTTTTCGAAGTTGGTGACAATAAAATCTCCGATCGCGGGGCCCCCCTCAGGCGCGGGGCCTGGGGCGGTTGCCCCACTTGCCACCCCTTAAGGCCGCTACTGGTTTGATTCCCCACATGTTATAATAATTAATAGCCTAAATGCAAACAGAGCACACTCAGCAGATCGCATTTTTGTAAAATCTTAAATGAGTGACTTTTTAGATATAAGCTTAAAATTTAATATATAGATTATATAAAAATTCATATTGTTGAGAATATGCAATAAAAACATTATCATCGCATTGATTTATTACCCCCAGTATATAAACTTGCATAAATAGATGATTGTAGAGATCCAATAACTGTAAACTAAGGACATTTCAATATTAGTAGTTGTCATCTTTGATTTTGGTAACCAAGGTTTCAAGGATGTATACTAGAACATGTCTTGCTTGCAGCTTGAATTGACATTCTAAAAGATAATCGACTAGATCTATAATCTAATCTAGATCTAGAATCTATATCCAAATATCGTGTTATATTATAAAATATAAACAGTTCCTTTTTCATAGAAAATGTAGATCTAAATTCTATATCTAATATGTAAATATCCTTACTACAGCTAGTATATAGCCTAGTTAGTATTGCCAGTGGCAGTATTGGAGTATACTGTATAGGGTAGTGATATTTATACTAGAGTCTAAACGTATTATATTGTTTAGAATGAGAAATGAAGAAAACCATATTTATTTCGTATTCACCTGACTCAGGATTTTCAGAAAGGAAATTCATTGTAGAAACTGTCAAACAATTAAAAGAAAATGACCTAGCTGATGATATTTGGTTTGACAGAGATGAAAAGAATAGTTCTACTCCTTGCTGGTTTTCAACTCGTATTGAAGCAGTAGAAAAATGTCATGCTGCAGTTCTTTTTATTTCCAATTGTTACCTCACTAATTCACTTTCCTTAACTGAAATGAAGATTTTGTTGGACAGGCAAAGAAACATTCTTAACTCTTTAAAATTATTTCCTATACTTTTTGATAAAATAAATGTGAGCTTAATAGATAAACAAAAAGAATTCCTAGAGCAATTGTCAATGTCTGTGGATTTAACTGGAACTCATAATTGTTCTAAAAGTATTGCTGAAAAGGTTTCAATTGTGGTGGGATCTTTGATGAATGATTTAGAAAAAGTAGCTTTAGTTCTTTCAAAAACAAAAACTGTTACACCATTATCTTCAGAGTTTACTGATGAATTTAGGAAAAAAATAATTTTTCATTGGAGTATTAGTGATGTACAGGAATGGTTATTTCACATTGGTATTACAGAATATTATAGACAGTGTCTAGCAGAGGCTGGTATAGATGGATTTCTGTTGTTATCTTTGTCTAGCCTTGACCTAAACTTGTTTATTGGTCTTGATAACAAAATAATGAGAAGGAAAATTCTGCAGCATATGCTACACACATTAGAACTTGAACAAAAACGAGAAGATAAGTGGCACCTTCGAGCCCGTGCACAAAAGCCCAAAGCTAATGTTACATATATTATATATGACCCTGCTGATGTAAGACTAGCCCAAAACTTAAAAGAAGATCTAAAAGAAAAAAATATGCAGGTGAATAAATCTTTGCATTTCACACATGATTTAAAAACTAATATGGCTTATAACTTTAATCCATTGCCTAAACCAGCCTTTTTTTTAATTGAATGTAAATGTACCATTTTTTTTAAAATTTCAGAACAGAAGAAGTATACATTTCCTTTTTATTTAGTCAAAAGTATCGAGGTTCCTTCTAAAATGGAGATTTTTAATTTTAGTACAGTTGTCTGCAAGAGGACAGGGTTTTAATTCTGAACCATTGTTCTTGTATTGTTGCCTTCGCTTCATCTATCTTTGTCTTTCTGCTTGCCATGTATCCTATAAGTGTTTGGTGTTGTATGTTGTATTCTCTTACTCATATTTTCTACTCTTCCATAATTTTAAGCACTTAAAACTATTACAAGTATTTATATCTCTACTCAAAGTTAACCATGTTATCTCTAAAAACTTATTTTGCTTGGAGCATTTTCCTGAAATCAAGAAAAACTGACCTGAAGTTTTTCCCTATATACAGTTTACTATAAATGGAAACCTTACCACATTTTCTCAAATATACATTAAATATGGGGTTGCAACAACTGTTTTACAGACAGGTATTTCAACAAAAATTTGAGTTGACAAAAAGGTTTATGGGCAAATAGATTTAGAGACAAATGTTTCACCTACACTTATAATTCTACTGTACACTACTATACATCCAATGCAAACATATTTTAAGAGCTTGCATTACACAAAATATCTATTATTGTTACTACTATAATTATTAAGATATCAATACAATAAAAAATAAATATTTCTGCATCCAATATTTGGTGAACCATTTGTCATGGCAACAGTCATGTTAAATTAAGCGTTGGTGACCAAGTTGTCAGTGTAAGTTGTTGAAAAGTAATCAGGGAGACCATAGTCAATAATGAGATTCACATTTAACCAATTATGTGTGAGCCATTTATTGTCAAACCATTACTAGTATACCTTATCTTATAAATTATAGACTTTACATTGAAAGAGAAGATAATTATCTACTATGCATATCCATGTGTTAATCTAGTCATGCATGTTGATTAGAGACTTAAACTCATGTAAATCATTGGTTTTCCTGGCTGATTCAGGCAACAATTTTCATGCTGTAATGTCAGTAGGTAAGAAGGAGCACTTGTACAAATTTGTCCTAGCAGATACTGAATAAGAAATTTGCCTATATCTTATTAAGTATTTTATTACATTGTATGTTTTGTATTTGTAAATTATGGTCTAGTGTTTTATGTATTATTGTTACTTTACTTATTTAGTCTTATGTTCTAAAAACTGAAAGATTTAAAAACTCCTTTGTCCCACTTTTGGTCAGAGTGTTACGAGGTCAGCTGTCATCAAGAAGCACATAGAAGTCAAATTCATAAAGTGCTGGTTGTGAATGTGTATGTATGTTCATATGTGAATGTGGTTCAAATTTGTCATCAACATTGTTTTTGTACAGTAGTTAATCTGAGGTTGTCAATTGTAATCAAACTGAATTGCCATTAGTTTGGATCAGTAAAATTATCATATCTTATCTAAAATGTCTTTAATTGATTGAGCCTACTAATTTTTCTACTCTATTCAAATTTTATTCTTAGTGTTTGTTTAGAATCAACTGAATGATATTACAAATTTCTTTTTAGCATAAAGAAAAAATCTAGCTGCTTTTATTGCTTTTTTAAATTGAATTCTGCATGTTAAAAAAAATGGAAGAGTACATTAGAAATTTTAAAGAAAATAATTACCCACCTATGTCAATAAAGTGTTTAAGTATAGGAAGTGCAATTTTGTGCTTAAATATTAATTGGTTGGCAAAAGTTGAAAAAAAAAAACAACCTAGTTTTGTGGAAAATTAACTGTTGCAGTTTCAATCCTGAAATGTGCTAATACTTGTTCTAGGTTTGGAATAACAGGTGAAATTTTCTAATTTTTATCCAGTTCAAGTGGGAGAATTAGTGATGAGTCAGTCAGCTTGTGCTTTTATGTATGCATAAATATAAATATACATATATTTATATATACCGGTATATATAGAGAGACATTTTTTCTCCATTAGAAAGAATTTATCTGACATTTTTCACGTTTGTTTTAGGTTATTCATCATAACACCACCAAGTTAGGGCATTCTAAAGAAGAATTCATAGAAATAAATGGACCACCTTTGGCCACAGCATCACAAGTGATCATCATTATGACGGAGGAAGCTTCAACTTCCCCATTTGTTTATCAAGAAGTAATGTTTGCAGATTGGCTTGGAAAGAAAATAACTGTAGCTGTGTTTAAAAATATTTGGAACACCTTAAGATCATCACTCAAGGTTATTCTAGGTATTTAGTACTTATTATTTCAATAATTTAATTTAATCTATTTAATCTAAAAAGTAAATTGTATTATTTAATTTACACACATTTAAAAAAGGGATCATCTGACTTTGAGTTCAATGAATAGAATCTAAATTATGATCTTTATTTTTTTACTTGTAGAAGAAGCCTTGCTACTTCTAGTCAAAATTGTAGAATAAATCTAGAAATATCTCTCTTTTTTTGCATTTTTCTACTAACCTAGCATTTCACTGTGTATAGGAGCCACATTATTTTTATATATTTTTTGGAGTTTTAAGGGTAGTTGATAACTGTCTGGCTAAGGTCAATAGGACTTTTAGATGCCTCCAAGCAAAAGTGTGACAGAATAAATGACTCTACTTAGCTGCCTACAACAATTAGTGTCTACCAAGCATTGGTTCTCTCAACCCTTCTAACTGGATCCTAATCTTGGATACTATACACAAAAAAAGCACCAGCTTAGACTTCTTGAACGCTTTTACTAAAACTGTTTGCATTCCATTGTTGACATATAATGGCAAGACCCCACTACAAATAGCAAATTTATTGCAAACGCTAGCATGGAAAGTAAAGAGAAACTGCTTATAGTTTGACAGCTATGCGGAGCAGGGCACAAAAGCCATATGGGAATGATTGTATCATAATCTAATTAGTGTTTGGCGTAACAGAGCTGCCTCCCAAATATGTGTTAAAGACCAGCTTAGGCACAAATTTGCTTTAACTGACATAAAAAAGAGCAAATGGTATCAGGCAGCTTCTGACCAAGACAGTTGGAGATTTCTTACAAAGGCTGTGGGATATACATGAGACCTGAACAAAATCTGCAGCCAAGAACAGATGTAGACAATAAAATTAGAGCCTAACTTGACCACTAGTGGACAATGGTTAATCTGCACTAGATGTTGTAAAATATGTAGGGTTGCAGCTGGTACTGCATATCAATGTAAAATTCTTCACTCCTCATTAATCTATGGGGATGAAGACAAGCATTATTGTTATATTTATTTGTTGTTTTAGACTAATTTTAGTAGGTATTATACTTAGTCTAGTATTTTATAGTCTTTTACTCTTTTTTTCAGTCTGTTGGTCCCCAAGGAATTAAATTATTTTTTATCAAGTAATTTTTTTTTAAATGTCATATATAATATACAGATTTTATATGGCTGTATTTTTGTTATGTGCCAAATGAAATGTTTGTTATATAGGCCAGTGTCCTGCTGTTGACTTTGAAAATGAAATGTATGCTGAGAGTTTAGACATACTACAGTACCACATACAGCCTGTAAGACATGTGCCTGCAGTAGTTTTGGAACAAAGCTATTTGAATAGAATGACAGATGGTGTAAAACCATTCTGTTCATTTTCTTCTACCAGAAGTAAGTTTCTAAGTACTTCTATCATAAAAATTTATTCTTAAGCGTGTTAATAATACATATATATATATGTATACTTATACTGTGTGTTTTTTAAATTTTATATTAACAAATTTGCTTATAATTATTAGGCCTTCAAGCATGCATAAGAAGCCTCAGAAACTTAGCAAGATGGGTCATTTGGGATCAACTAGGGGGAAGGCAGAACAATAATGGCACATCATTTATTTGTTTGCATTACTTCAGTTATCATGTTTTGCTTTTATCAGCACATTTACTAGCTTGAGATAGAGAAATATTTATATTTATATAAAAAAAAAACATGAAATGAGATTT
Organism: Biomphalaria straminea; assembly: GCA_021533235.1. NCBI lineage: Eukaryota > Metazoa > Mollusca > Gastropoda > Planorbidae > Biomphalaria > Biomphalaria straminea. The sequence goes on along the minus strand of JADKLZ010000130.1, from coordinate 6,347,586 downwards.
CTACTATCTAGCATGCTAACATTACAGAAGGCATGGTAAGACAATTCTCGAAGAAATGAAATATAATGTTGTCATGGCTCCCGCGAGGTATTGAGTATTATTGAGTATTTGAAATACAACTAAGTCCAACTGGAGGTAACACTGAACTCAAACTGCTTCAATAACACCTGCGAAAAGCCAAAACAATCAAGATATGCAGTCAACACAGGTGTTGATTAACAAATACGTTTAATGATCAATAAGGGAATCGTCCAATTACAACTATGTCCATAAACTATTTCTTATTATTGCTGTCATAGGAAGAAACATCCTGCCTCTATCAATTCCTAAAGCATTCTTGTTTTTAAATAAATATCACGTCATTCCATCACTAATTAAAACTTTCCCCATATTTCCGAAACAAATAACTAAATCCTAATCATGTCATAACATATTAACACACAGTATCCATAGAATGCTAGCAGTGTTCAATCAACAGATGAAGTAAATTACCCCTGACACAATGAGTTCATACAATTTTGTCTTTCATTATTGCTAAAACATTCATTTAGAAACATATATGTCAACAAATGCATGAAGAAGATTTATTATTTAAAATAGATAGGAGGAAATAGAAATGATTCAGCTTGCCCAGTTATGTGTGAGCCTTTAGTTATACAAGTATATTTTATTACATTTATTAACATTATTTCAACAGTAGCATTCTGCTTCAAAAATCTATTAAAATTTTTTTTATAAGAGACAAAAGTTAATGTGAAATATGAAGGAAAAAATAAAATTATTTAAATAAAGCACTTTTCCTAACAAAAAACACAAAAAGACAACTTTTTTTTAAATTATCAAAATTTAGATATTTGTGTAGATTCATTTATCTTTAAATATTGACAACCTAAATAACTACTGGTAGTTAGATATAAGTTTTTAAACTAAGAAAACAATTTTTTGGTTTTGTTATAAATATTTCCAATCATTGTTAAAAGATAATATATTTTAGTATTTAAGAATTGTGTGCTTTAGTTTGTCTTTATTTCAATTTGTTGTGATCTATGTGTTACTAACATAAGTACATTATAATAATAAAATACTTAGCTTTCTTCATATTGACTGTATTGCTCCAAAGAATTTGGAGCCTTTCAGTAAGTCTGGCTTATAAGAAATAAGTTCCAAATGTCTTGTCCAGCCTTTTGGGCATTGTTAATTCACTATGCATGAAAGTTTGGTCTATTGGCAATACTCTTTGCCAAGTTGTTCTTAGTATTCAGTTTCTTGTTTTTCCTCACAGCAAGATTAAATTACCACAAAGTATCCCCCTAGTTTCTTCTAGTAGGTTTAAACTATGTTTAAAATGGTTCATTATGTGTTTTTTGAATTTTCAAGCAAGGTCAATGGAGTGAACAACCGCATTTGGTTTTTGTGATTGTGACTTAACATGCTTGTAAACCTTTAGCCACACAAATTTAACAATATATTTATCTTTGACATTATCTTCTTGAAATAGAAGTGTTAAACCTGTTTCTTATCTACTTAATGCAGCTCTTTGACAGAATCAGATGTGTTAGGTTGCTATTTTTTGTTTCACCTATACTTTACATAGATTAATTTCAACAGAGATAGAATGGTTCACAGAATAATGCATGCTGAGAATTGGTGATCACTTTTTACATTCCAATACAACTTTCACAATTTAAAGGTAAAGCCCACTTAAGATATAGTGTTTAAATTAGAATATGTTGATACTTAGGTAGAATAGAGCCAGGAGAGTACTGTAATATAACATGACATTAAATCAGATTATTTATGGAAAAATTGTAAATATAACCATCTACAGACTGACATCACCTTTTTCTCTCCACACTTGTCCATGCTTTTGTATGCAAATAGTTTATGATTTCAATTTTGTACTTAAAAGTGTTGTTTTATTTTTTCTAACACTTAATACATTTTAAACATATGTTTAGATTGTACCAGTATTTAACAATTTTATTTAAGAATGAAACTAGCAATTAAGTACTAATAGTTTCTTAAATAAAACTTCCACATATGTCAACATACATTAAAAAATAATAATTGAAGAGATCCCATTTTCTCATTCTTCAGCATTTTTTCTTTTTTTTTCATTTTATCTTTTCATAAAACACTGACCTAAATGAGCGGACCAACATGACTAAGTTTAGCACAATTTTTTAAAAATTTATTTATAATTAATATGTTTTGTTTGATAGTTATTTTGTTGATTGTTTCTTGTTTTTGGTAAGATTAAAGTAAAATGATATCCAAAGCTTCTGAATTTATAAAACTAACTCTCCAATAGTTGGTTAAACTAAAACTTTTAAGAAAAAAAAAAAAGAACACAAAAGATTAAATTAGACTATAAATGTGAAAAACAGTAACAAATAAAGTTATGATAATATATGAAATGTAAACTAATATAATTTTTTTTATACCCAAGCTTTTTGACAATTTGTTTAAACATGTTTGATTACATGGATTTGTGCAACCAACCGCCTTTACTTTTCCCAAATAAAGTCAGGTACCCATTAGAGTTGAGTGGACTCAGGGTGCCCTAAAAAATCCCAAAATTCAAAATCCCAGTCTTTATCAAGATTTAAACCCAGGACCCCAGGTTTGGAAGCCAAGCATTTAACCATTGCACTTTGCTCCCACAACTAATATAAGTCTACTAATAATTTTTTTATTAAGTAAATTGTTAACTTTTTATTTTTACTGTAGATATTTTTGTAGACAAGTATTTTGTAAAGACTTTATTGGTTTAAAATAATTTTTTTACTTTTGATTTTTTTTTAGCAGTATAACGAGATTAAAAAGATCCTTACAATAAATTAGAAGTTCATTAATATATTTAGCACTTTGTTTTATCTTTATGAAAACAAGTAAAGTAAAAATGTATTCCAACTTTATAAAGCTGTTTGTGATCTATGGTTTCTCAGTTTATTTATTTCTTGTAATGATTTATATTTGCAAACAGTATATTAGGGTGAGCTTCAGACAATCATTAATTGGGACTCTAGATCTAGTCCAGTATTTTACATTTGTATATTTCAATTTTCCAAACATTTTTGCATTTACACTTGCCGTTGATAGAGTCTTCATAAGATATGGCACACAATGTTCATGGAAGTCTATATATATATATATTTAATCTAATTGAATACATTCAAGTAAAGTGCAGTAATTCCTGCTGTCATGTTAATATTTTTTCTTTGAAGTCATTCAAAACTATTTCATGGATGAAAAGACATAAGATAGTTTAATTTATTGATAATTAAAATTACTTTTAAAAAAGTATAACAGTAAACCAGATTTTTCACTGCATTGAAAGCTGTTTTTCAAATTCCCATCCTGTTTCCATTCCAGGTTGTTTAGTAGGCCTATTAAGAATCATGAAACAGGGCTACTAATATATCTAATTATAATGTGACATTATACAGTATTACTACTAGAATGAATGAAAGCTATAGATTGAAGTTGTAGTTGAGAGTTAAGATGAAAATTATAAGTTAGCAGCAGCCCTTTCCTATTTGTATTTTGTATCAGGCACCATGCAAGCACTACTTTTGAATGCAATATTAGTGAGTCTTTCTCTAACTATTTTATGTTTAAAATATTTACAGGTGAATCATTGCATAGCAAACAGATAAATGACATGACACCTGTGGTCTTCTTATCCTATCAATGGGATTCTCGTACACAAGTGAATGAGATCCAAGAGTTTCTTAAACACGCTGGCTACTCTAGCTGGGCTGATTTCTCCATGGCGTCTGAAATGCATGGCTGTAGTGGTGTCAGCCTACCCATACCACCACTGTCACGTTCGAACACTGTTATGGATTCACTACAGAGCCAAATTTATCGCACAATGAAGTCATGTCATGTTGTGCTGTGTTGTTTGACACCAAAATATCTCCAGAGTGACAACTGTATGAAAGATTTGTCTTTAGCCTCATCACTTCAAAGACCTATTATTCCTTTGTTATTACGATATGTTTCTAAAGAAAGTGTTCGCCGGGCAATGTCTCCCTTCATGTTAAATTTCAACTCCATTGACTTAAGCAATGAAAGATTGTTTAAACAAAATATTGCAAGTGTTATTCAGAGAATACAAAGAATTTTATAATGGTTGAAAAAGTGTAAACACATTACTTGCTCTATACTCTGAGGAGAAAGCCATTTCGTTCCAATTGCCATGGAATGGGTTGCTTAAATCAGTCAAGAAACTCAATAATTATAGAGTTTTATTTGGCATTGATATGAACAATAGTCTTACATCTAATTTACTTTGGATTTAATAGGACTAATCTTCTTACTTGTAGGATTGTAACAGAAGTGTAGCTATGGTGGGGGGAGAATTTGAAAATCCCACTGGGCCCCCACTTGAGGGGGGCCCCAAATAGGTATTTTTCTACATTGAAACTTTGATATTAAGCTACTGCAGAGGCCCCCAAATGATGGAAAATTCCTAACTACGCCTCTGGATTGTAATAATATATAAGATAAGATAGTTAAGATATTGTTGTTTTTATTGTTGTGTTAAGTAGTATAGGATTATTTTTGAAAGATTGTTTATAATGTATTAGATAATATGGGTAAGATAAGGTTGTTACAAAGCTTATATCTCTCTGTCTTGTAAAAAGTTTGTACATGTTATTTCTCCCACACCCAATCAGATCAAGCTGAAATTTGGCTTATTTATTTTTTTACCTGACAACAAGAAACAATTTTAAAAAATTAACCAATTAGTAATCGGTAATTAATTATTTTGTTTGGTATTAAACAAGGACAAGAAATTGTACTTCAATGATGTAGTTGTGTAAGTTGAGTTACCTCATTTATATTTTGTAGGTCACTGCTAACAATAGATAATTATAAAACCTTTGATTTTTATAAGCGATTCACTGACACAATAGTTCGTGTGTTAACTTTAGGAGTCTTGAGTCCTCAAGTTCGAATTCATGTCTTCAAACTTATTTATAAATGCATTTAAAAAATAACATTCCCCCAGATACCGCCTTCGTCGACTGAGCCAAACCAATAACCATTACACATAATATAAGCTATTTCTTTTTTTAAAGAGTATTTTAAATGTTTTATAGTCACAAAATATTTTTTTATGATTCTTGAAGCTATGCATTTGACAAGTGATTTTCTTTTGTGCACATTTATATTTCACCACTGCTGATTCTTTCTTAACTTTCATTTGTCTCAGCCTTATCAATAAGTGTGTAAAGTATTGTTGGTAGAGTCTTTGATTATTGTACCATGTAGTTCACGTAAGATTATTTTGAAAGACTAACTGATATTTTTATATGATTTTACTTTCTTTTTTTCTGTCTTTGGCAATTTGAAGATTTTATTTGTTCTTATGTATGGATCACGCTACTGTTTAAGGAAAACAAAGACTTTTGTTTCTAATTTTGTTAATTCAAGACATAGCCCCCCCCCCCCCAACTTATTAATGGTTTATTTGAGAAAACATCGTATCTCAATGTATTTATTTATGTTTTAGACATGTTTGGATTTGTATGCAATAAAAAGATTATTTAAAAATCTGACTTTGCTTCTTACAGTTGTTTAATACAAGGGTCTAATTTTCTGTGAAATTTCTTTTTTTCTTTGAAACTCACTAGCAAAAACTTAAGTAATTAAAGATCTATGACTAAGATTAATATCGATATGTTGCGATATTTTTATTTTTTAAAGTTAAAACAAGACCATGGCTTAAATGTTCATTGTATTTTAGAACTATATAGTGTTAAAAATAAAAATAGCTTTTAATTGTCTAGATGACCTATGAAAAAATACCACATAGGCCCATATTACCCCACCATCTCATATTACCCCACTTTCTTTCTGAATGGACCTCAATCACCAATCGTAAACAAACAACATTTAGCCACGTGATTCTCTATCTCTTTTACACAAATTACGTAATACATAAAGGCTGTCACGTGATACGTATTTTCATTGTTTATCAATATTATCAATATTGTTTGTTTACGATTGGTGAATGAGGTCCATTAACGCATCGAATGTTTATGTTTGAAATTTTAGATCACTAGTATAATGAAAAGTTGTCAAAAGAAATTATTCAAATTTTTTACTTCGACAAAAGTGAGGTAGGCCTATTAATAGGTGTGGGCTAATCTTGTCTCCGACTTAACTTCTATTTCATTAATTGCTTCACATTAGCCACAGAACATTACAGGTTAATAATACACTTGATAAAGACTTTCACTGTTGCAAATTACACATTAATCTGAAACAACCTAGTATCGCCATGTTGCTCTTCTCGTTCGCCTTCTCTACTAGATCTAGTAAGTCATTCGTCTGTCTTACTACGTCAATACTTTTTACCATCGCTAAAAACTATACACAATATATTTGTCTAACGAAACAAACATACTCTCTAAACTAGTACATAACATAGGAATCGAAAGAAATAATTATGTAAAAAAAAATTACATTGTATCAGTTGTGCTACTGTAATTTTAAGAGACACATCATAAAATTATTGGAATATTCATGCATTTCATAAACATCATCTGTAAACGAGGTCATTGAAATGAGGTCACAAAACAAATAAACGCGTCACTGAATAGAAAAGAATTACCTGAACTTTCCAGCTAGGGGGAAAACCAACACATTTAGTGCATTCTTTAGAAACATTTCACAACAAAGAAATCTTTAACATCCATTACCGCGCTACTGAGTTCGTCCATGAGAACCGTGCACATCAGAAGAGGGAGTAACGCTTCAGTGATCGGAGAATATTGACAAGAATGTTGTGACTATTCAAAACCAGCTTTTCTCAATTAGTACAGGGTTTGTGGTCCCTGTTTTTTTATCTTTGTTGCACTTTGAAGATTAGATGTAAATCTGAAAGCTAGGCTTATATATTATATTCTTGTATATGAAATAACTGCATGTAACCACTGAATATCGAGTATTTTTTAAAAGTTCTAAGTGTACTTCTGTTCTCAGTGTACTTTTGTTCTTAGTTTACTTCTATTCTCCGTGTACTCATGTTCTCATTCTACTCCTGTTCTATGTGTACTCATTTTCTCTGTGTACTCATGTTCTCTGTGCACTCCCGTTCTCAGTGTACTTCTGTTTTCCGTGTACTTCTGTTATTAGTGTACTTTTGTTCTCAGTGTACTTCTGATCTCGGTGTATTTCTGTTGTCAGTGTACTAATGTTCTCAGTGTATTTCTGTTCTCAGTGTACTTTTGTTCTTAGTGTACTTCTATTCTCCGTGTATTCATGTTCTCATTCTACCCCTGTTCCATGTGTACTCATGTTCTCTGCGTACTCATGTTCTCTGTGCACTCCCGTTCTCAGTGTATTTCTGTTTTCCGTGTACTTCTGTTATTAGTGTACTTTTGTTCCCAGTGTACTTATGTTCTAAGAGTACTCATGTTCTCTGTGTACACTTGTTCTCAGTGTACTTCTGTTTTCCGTGTATTTGTTATTACTGTACTCCTGTTCTTAGTGTACTCCTGATCAGTGTACTAATATTCTCTGCGTACTCCTGTTCTCAATGTACTCCTTTTCTTAGCGTTCTCATGTTCTCAGTATACAACTATTCTCAATTTATTTCTCTCAAGAAGTGATCGATCAACTAGTAGCCTTAGGGGTGATGACCATCAATCGACTGCTGAAATGCATAATGCCACCTCTTCATTGAATTTGTTGTTCGTGTGACGGGTCGTCGCGTGTGGCTAGCTTGTTTGATGTCTAGGGGATGATTATTTTTGGAAATATCACACACTGACCCATCGAATCAGATACTCTATTTGAAATAAACCGAGCGCCTTCTGCAGTTCAATGTAACTAGTTTTATACAGTGAGTTCCATCCCATTGTGGGATGACTGATGACTGACCAGACCACAATGGGATGGAACCCACTGTATAAAACTATTTACATAGAGCTGCAGAAGGGGCTCCACCTCTGTGAGGAGTGCTTCTACCCGTCCGACACCTGCTAGCTGCCCTTCAAGGGCATCGAGGGTAGAAATTGAATCAGTAAAGATGACCACGTCCGCTTGGGCCGCAGATCCATCTCCGACTCTTTCCGCTACCCACGTCAATGCTGCGAGCATTTCTTCGAGCTCAGCTTCTGTGCTGCTCTTGCCACTGCAGGGCACACTCAGCTCCACACTTTCGGGGTTGCCTGAGAGTTGTACCACCACCCCATACCCAGCTTTTGCAGTGCCCTCGAGCATCCTCACGGAGCCATCCGCGTAGATAGTGGTCACTCCTGTCGGGTACGAAGCGAAAGTTTCTCTGGCAGTTTGTAGTAGCCGTTTAGGATCGCACTGCTTTGCGACTGCCAGGTCAATCAAGCTCCTTTGCACCGTCGGCATGCGGAAAGCTTTGTCAGGGGGGAAGGAGCCGGTCGGGGAAAGAGCAGCCCGCTCTTTCGGTAGATTCATCTCTCTAACCAGCCCACGCGCCACGTGCATGAAGCAAAGCCGGTTTTTGAGACGTCTCTTACCCTCCCAGTTGTCGACCAGACTTCTGAGAGGGCATCCCTCCTCCAGCCGCCCGTATCTCTCGTGAGCTAACACGACGGCTCGCTCTCTGCGCAATTTCAACGCCGGTACATTGGCCATGATCTCGCCAGCGTCGACTGGCGTGGTGCGAAACGTACCGCATATGAGTCTTATGGCTTGGTTCTGGACTGCACCCATGTACAGTGACCTCAGTACACCCGCTTGCGCCCCCCACTTCGTTCCAGCTACCTTCTTTACGATGTTCCACCTCTCGGAGGCTGTTTCGCGTACATGCTGTATATGGTCGCACAGGGTCAATTTCTGATCGAGGATAACCAATAGGTACTTGGGCTTTTTGTCCCATTCCAGAATCTTGACGTCCATCCTGAGCTCAACTGGTTCTTTGATGCTATCACGTCCTAGTGTGAACCAAGAGTAAACACACTTCGAGTGGTTCACCTCGAGGCCCCATAGCCTGGCATAACAGGACACTGTCGTCAGCGCCTGCTGCAGAATGCCAATGAGCTGCTGGCGATCTCTGCCCGACTCCCACAACACAATATCGTCTTCAAACAGTAGTTTCTGACATCGTAAGAGGCCCGGCAAGTCGTTTATGAACACTAAAAATAGTGAACAACTGAGCGCCAACCCCTGCGGCACTCCCTGCTCTAGCGGAAGTTTCCTCGACACGTTTTTACCAACTCGTGTCTGCACCGTTCGTTCCGTGAGGAAATTTTGTATCCACCTAAGCATATTAGAACCCACTCCAAGGTTTATAAGTTTTAACAACAGGCCAGGCCGCCAAACTCTGTCATACGCTTGTTTCAGATCGATAAAAACCGCTATCGTCGACTGACCAAGTCGATTTGACCCCACTGGAAGCCGTCTGCCACTTTCTGCATGAATAGCGTCACTTGGTCTATCGCATTGCGATTCTGCCTGAATCCGCCCTGTTCAGGTGCAATTAGACCTTTCGGTTCCAAGAACCATACGAGCCTTCTGTTGACCATGCGTTCCACCGTCTTCCCAACGTTGGACGTCAACGAAATGGGTCGATAACTTTCCGCACGGTCTGGGACCTTCCCCTTTTTCAGTAGGGGAACTATCGTAGCCTCACGCCGTGCCTTAGGGAAATCCCCTTTAGTCCAAGTCCGATTGACCAATTTTAACAGTTTCCGTCTGCCAATGGAGCCAAGATTCTTTAGCATCTCGTTGCTAAGACCATCTTTCCGTAATTTGCACTTCCGAAGTGCAGTTGCTAGCTCTCCATGGGTAAAAGCGTTTGTGATGTAATCGTCTCGTCTTCGCCATAGACCATGCAGCTTTTTTGATTTGGCCTTTCTGATGCCATTAAGGGCGTTCGACACGTCGATCCGTTTCGCCGACTTAGATATGGCCGCGAAGGCAGATAACTCTGGAGCAGACGCGCAAAGAGACAAGCAATGAAAGAGAGATACAAACGTTAAAATTAAAGAATATTCATTTACATAAATATTTACATAGAAGAATAAGAAGGGGAAGGGTTTGCATCCAACTCTAATCAATACTATATTTTATCATCACTCTTGCACTTAATGAGAGATTTTGTCACTTTGTCCTTGGTACTTAGCTGGTTGCTCTTCTTGGGTCGCAGCTGGCTGTATTCATGACTTAAAGGTGGCGCTCTAGCGGATAGAGAGACGGTGACGATATAGTCCTTGTGGAGTTACAGTCCAAAGTTCTGATATCTGTAGTGGGCACAGTAGGGCGAGTGGCCGGCTACGGAGGGCACAATTGTACTACGGGCAGAGCTGATCTGCCGTGGGCAGCGTCGTAGGCAGAATAAGTCCAATGAGTTGGTGAAGCTATGACGTCTCGTCTATATGGACGTCGTACCTAATAGGTTGACAAGTGGGCTGTCAAATAGGCAGACTAGAGTCGATAGCGACAAATGTGTTGGCGAGAAGTGACCTATAGCGCTGAAGAAAACTGAATCAATACGTGATACTCGTAGTAGATCTAAGTGAGCAGGGTATACTGATTAGTTCCAAATGGGTAAGTTGGCAGAGTAGGCCAAACGCTGGTGGGCAGTGCTGGATAGCACAAAGCAGGCGATCAAATACAAATAGTAGTCAGATCAAATAGGCAGGTAGGCCAATACAAATAGGCAGGCACCTAAAGGGGGCACCAAATATTCCTCTAAGAGTAAGAGTAAATGAAATAATCCAGGCTCGTATGCTAGCGAGAGAGCAAAATTAGCGAGACACTATCTTGAAATATTCTACCTTATAAAAGTCGGAAGTAAGACCGGAAACAGGAAATGTGATAATGAATAAGAAATATCTCTCACGTGGTTACGCCTAAAAGACTACAGTCACACATTGGGAAAAGACCTCTGAGATGTGTGGACACGAGTAATCTCTTTGATCAAAGAGAGAGACACGTGTTGGGATGGGAGAAGTAACGAATTATAATCCTTCCAATATGGTATCAACAGAGAAGGTCGGACATCCGGCACTTAAGGCGGCCACTTGTTTGATCTTTTCGCCGGTCAAGGGGAGATAAGAGAAAAGTGTTGACCTAGTTGATAGACAAGGTGGCGGTCTTAGTCTAGCGAGAAAAGGAAAAAGGTGGGGCTTGTGAAGAAATAGGGCATAGAAAGGGGAAATAATTAAAATAAATAAATAATAATAAATAATAATCAACACAGATCCTCCCAGAACTGGCGTGTACTGTCACTCGTCACGGTTGACCACTCGTCTGGCATTAGCCTTGGTCGAAAACACACACAACATTACCCTCACCAGTGTCACCATCAGGTTCATTACAATATTATGCCATTTATATCCGATCCGTTTTTACTATGATTGTACCGTAAATTCTCACCTCAGAGCTGTCAGGAGCTAATTTACGGTAGGACCGGATCTGACGCAAACAACATAATATTTACAATTACCTTATTAATTTGTAGATTAAGTTGTTTTCACATTATTAATTAAATTAAACTTGAATTTAAATCTGTGCTCTATTTAGTATAAGATTGTCGTTGAGTGTAGAATTTGTGCGTTATAAAATAATAAAACAATCCATTTAAAAAAAACAACTTAAGTTCGTATCAAAACTCTTTATTTTTTTAAATATTATGCCATTTATTAAGTTCATAAATAGAAGGAAAATAATTAATATTGAGCCATAATATTTTTTCTATTGTCACCATATTTGCATTTTTTTTTTGTATCAATGCGCAAATCTATGAATTAAGTCTTAGCTTTAATGAAAACAGCCTCCATATTTAATTAAGCAAATTAAACAATTCGCATTTAAAAAAAAAAAAAGTAAGCGTTGCACCAGAACTTTGAAAAATGTAAAATATCTTGATTTTAGATTCTCAATGTCTTCTAGTTTCTGCGATCTAAAAGGGACAGACAACAGAAGACGCTGTTTTGTTGTTTTGTTGATATTTTGTTGATATTTTACTTCTATCGAAGAACAAATTCAAATCGTCTTCCAAGAAAATGTTCTACCAAGTATTTCAAGTTATTCTCTCTAACTACATCCTTTGGTCTTCAGCTCTCATGTGCTCTCAAACACGAAACAGTTGGCTAGTTTCCTATTCGTGAATGAGAGCCCAAATAATAATACCCTGATAAATCATTAACATAAAATGATTGAGAATCCTTTTTTTTTAAAGGGAATTCATTTGAACAATTTCTTATTTTAAAAAAGTCCCATCTATAGAAACATTAGTCTTATTCTTGTTATTTCCTTTAAACCAGGATGCTAACCTTTCTAGGAACACAATTGATTAAGAATCAGCCAATATACAAAATTTCTTGATGACACACATGTATCTGACACTATAAATAGACGTAGATATAGGGGGGAAACTGAAATGCAATGGTGGCGAAGCAGAAAAAGACGTTTCTTAATTGATGCTGTGTTGTTTAGTGTCAGGCACATAACCTGCACAACTTCTTAAAGAGAAACTTACACGGGGTTATTGTGGCATTGTGCTTTCCTTACAAAGAGGTCTTTAAGTTCAAATCCACGTGATAACTCAGAATTTAAAGTAAAGAACGCTGATAGTTTGGGGCGCTATTATTTACAATCATTAGAGGATCCAGAACTTTTAAAGGTGAGGCGATTTTTTCCCCCACATTAAAAAAGCACCTTTTCCCCACCCCCACTCAAAGGGTTTAGGTGGGAAGGGCAGTAGATGTATTCCTCCCTCACTCAATCGGCTAACAGGGGAACGACTTAGTATAAAGATTGGTTAAAGTACCAATAACAACTTTTAATCATATATATGTATTTAATTGATTCTGTCACAAGCTGTGATTTCTACAAATAAATTGGACCGCACCCCCTCGAAAGTTTATGTTGGAGGGAGGGTTTGATGCCACTGCCACCTCCATCAAATTGTCCAACAAACAAGATAAGGCGAAAAAATCTAAAAAAATATAAATAAGTAAATATTATCAACATAAGTAATAAATTCGTATACAAATTGAGTGATTTCTTTATTTAAATTTGCCTCCCCCCCCGATCCGCCAGTGTTTACAATACATAGAATAATCATGAGAAACCAATCGTCATTAATTTTGCATACAAACTCATATGCTCATTGACAACTTATCTATCAATGAAAATATAATGTACTAAGCTAAGGGGAGATAGGCCTTCTGTAGAGAATTAGGCGATAAAAAATAAAAGATGGCTAAATGAAAATGAAATAATTACATTTTCAATGATAACAAAAACCTTGTAATAAATTTAGTTATTTAATTAATTAGATTTTTTTTCCTTCTACAACAGTAGTCATAAATTAAATAGTTTATTCAAAAAAAAAAGGTAAAATAGGCGTATTAGGCCTACTTAAACTAACGGTTACAAGTAATTTTAAAAATATAGGCCTATAACTAATACTTGAACTAACAGCCACAGGTACATTTAAAAATATAGGTCTAAAACTAAATCGAGAGTGGTAATATATACTACAACATAATTGTGAAATAACACATAGTCTAAATAAAGACATAATAAAAGGTTGAGAATATAATGGATGTGAATTTCACCTTAACTCATGCTAAATTATTTTTACTATATATGATATTTTTCAAAATCAGTTTTATATTGATAAAAAAAGATTATTTATTATAGCAAAAAATTCTTAAATTGAACGCACAAAGACCCGAAAGATTATAACGGAAAGAAAGACACGAAAGTTTAATGGAGCCACAATTAGGATACTCTGAGGGGAAATTGTGTACATGAAGCTAGGAACGCAGTCAATTTGTTACCAACCGAATCTAATATTATCATTTTATTAGTGAGACATGATTGAAATAGCCAGTTTCTATGACAAAGGTCTCACCAAGATATAGTACAAAGTCTATTTTTCTATGTCAAACTTCTTCAATCAATCTTTTTTGTTTTACAATTTCCTCTTATCAGCAAATTTTTAATCTGGCCTTGAAATTTCGAAAACGGCTCTAACGATTTTCCCCAAAAAATGAAAAAAAAAAAGAATCGCTAGTTAATTGGCAACACAAAGAAAACTCGTTTTACAGTTATAGTTTTTCAAAATTGTTTTTTTTTTTATTTAATTTGGTCTGTAGGTATGAACAATCTATATTTTAAACTCGCATACGACAGCATCTATAGGCGTATCTCCAAAATAGAATCTACTATACCAAATATATAGATCCAGTATTCTAGTCTAGAGTACTGTCTTGTAATATGGTTGATTTCTACAATCATTGTGATAAGTATTTCTACCTCTTTATCCCCCCCACCCAACAATTAATTTTGGTGATGGGGGAGGGGGGAATAAGGAATTTATTAATTTCAAACTAGCGCAGGGAAAACCGGCAAACCCCCCCCCCCCCATGTAATAGGAGATAACTCCCTTTGACTTAAATTTAGAGCAGTCTATTATTCAACACTTAATAATGTATATTGTGTGCAATGGATGTAGCAACCCAACGTGATATAAATAGACTAGACTCAAAGTTTGGTTCTATATTTTAGTTATCGAACCTTCGACTTGGGTTCATGTAACGACAAAATGTTGAGGATTACAGTATTTCTTTTGGTTGGATTTGCTCGTGTAATCGAATCACAAGGTTTGTTACCATGATTTATGGTTTGCGTGTGTTGTTGTTAAAAGTTAAGGTCGAACCGTCAAAGTTTAAATAAAAACAATACCAAAACTGAGGAATAACTAAATTCATCAAGAAGCAAAAGAAAACAAAACAGTGTACACATGCGAGATTGTGTTAAGTGTCACTTTAAAAGATCATAAATCTATACAAATCATACATCTGAATAAAAGCATAACCAATGTTCTAGCATTATTTAATAATAAGGCTTCTCTTAGAGTCCGAAGAATAATGAGGAATACAGTATTTCCCGTGGCTGCGCAGCAAAAGCTGTGACCTACATATTTTGCCACATACAGGGTAAGCAAAACCATTGACCGCAGGTGGTCGATCCAGATGTTCTTTTCGTCGTCTGCGTTTCTCCTAGGCAGCAGATTTTACTTTAGTCTCAAATGAGTATCTCGCGGCCATCGTGATCTCCAGCTGTCTCGTTCCGACGCCGCATGCAGCCAGGTGCTCTCTTCTATGTCAGCTAAGGAAAGTTGACGCCTAAGCTGGTCTTTAAAGCGTTTCTGTGGGGCGCCTCTGTTACGTCTGTCAGGTGGTGGATAATGGGCCTAGGCTATGCCGGGTCCCCACCTAAATGTTGATTATTAACTTTCTGCCTGGCTTGTAATATAGCCGCGGCTCGTCTGCCTTGGCACCCGTAAACAGTATAACAAGTAATAGATTAATTAGCTAACACGAGCAACTACAGAAACTAGCAACGTATACTAGTGGATAACAATGTTCGTATGTCAAACAAAGGTTTAATGAATTAATGATAGAATGAGATATACTTAATGAATAAATATCAATGGCGCATTTATCATTTATAAGTCTAGTACAAGTTATATTCAAAACAACATCGGAAACACTATAATATCAGTGCCTTAGTCGACCAGGGCTTGCAACGCGCAC
>JADKLZ010000130.1:6279748-6331052 GCA_021533235.1 Biomphalaria straminea | reverse complement strand
TATATATATATATATATATATATATATATATACATATATATATGTATATGTATATATATATATATATGTTTTAGCAAACCACTTAAGGGATATACTTATCAGAGATGAGAGACATAAAAGCTGCAAGGTACTCTGGTATCTTGTATTACAGCACACCTAACATAGAACTCTGAAGTTGTAAGATATATTAACAGTAGCAATGGTAATGTTGAAATGACAGAAATGTAGGATATTCCTCTTAATGTGGGCCAAATCTGGTGTATCAGTTCTGATAATTTAAAACGACTGAAAAGAGATGGGCTTAACGTATCGATATGATGAGCTCAGGGACATGGAACCAGGAAATGCAGCTACAATGTCAAGGATTCATGAAGAAGTGCAGGCAGTAATAAATGAAGAACAGAAAAGAAACTTGAATGGATGTGTACACCGTTTACTTAAGCTATGTGGTCCAAATTCTTAATCGGAAAATATTTTCTAATTATACTTTCTTGGTTCTCTAGAAAAAGGGTTTTCTTTCATTCCCACTAATACTAATAATATAATTAATGATAGCGTGTCATATGAACAAATCGCTGGTGTGCTAATGGTGTTGCTGTTAGACCCATGAAAAAATCTTTGCCGTCTCTCTAAAAATACAAACACTAGAGGCGCAGCACAAATATGATTGCCAGCTGTCTGTGAATACACGCATAACTTTCATTGCTTGACTTTCTTATTGGCAGATGTACTAAAAAAAGTAAACTAAACACAAAAGTACCTTCAAATTAAAGTGTTAATTATTTTCAAGTGGTGGCTAACCCTTAAAATGCGTGTGGTAGTTTAGCCTCTTAACACCAGAATTGCAATTCCATTTGGTATGCACTCATTGTGAAACAGCTCAGCACTTTAAGGGTTAAACATTTACTCTACGAAATATGTGAAAAGTTAGCTCAAAATGTTATTAAGATAACTTTTCTCAAATCAAACTAGCATGTTAATGCAAAAGAAAAATACGTTTTAACAATATGAAAATACCAGGAAAGTATTCTTAAGATTTACTATTCAAATAGAGAGCAAAAAGTTAATACTGAGTGCATCAATCTCTTTTATATTGGGCCTTACGGCAAGATATGTGAACAGAAATACTAAACCTAGAATACTAGAATGCAGCAAAGTTTTGAAAGACGACAACGAATCTCTACCAGCCTTTAAATTAAACCTTTAACTGTTTCTTGCCAAATGCATGTTTACAAGGCGTCATGTGAAAAGAAGCTTTGCAAAACTAAATTTAACTAACATCATTCTCTGATTAAAACATTAACTAACAACGTTCTCTCATTAAAACATCAACTAATAACGTTCTCTCATTAAAAAATCAACTAACAACGTTCTCTCATACAAAACTTCAACTAATAACGTTCTCTAATTAAAACATCAACTAACAACGTTCTCTCATTAAAACATTAACTAACAACGTTCTCTCATTAAAACATCAACTAACAATGTTCTCTCATTAAAAATCAAATAACAACGTTCTCTCATTAAAAATCAACTAATAACGTTCTCTCATTAAAACATCAACTAACAACTTTCTCTTATTTAAACATCAACTAACAACGTTCTCTCATTCAAACATTAACTAATATCGGTCCCTTATTAAACATCAACTAACAACGTTCGCTCATTAAAACATTAATTAACAACTATTTTTTGAAATCAAATCAAGAAATTCTGTCCATTGAAAACGAAGTCGCAAGATATATTGAGTTTTAAGTTTTTTTTTTTATACGTTTTCTAATTTGAAATCCTGAAAAGGAAATTTAAATATTTATTTTCTAAAGTTATTAAAACTTTTATATGTTAAAAAAAATTCTTTAAAAATTTTTGTACCTATCAATATACTTTTCATTAAGTTGCATTTTTCATTAGTTGTCCTCATGAAACTACCACTATATGTGATTATAATGTTCAAAAGTTTCCATTAAGAGCTGTTTAATGTTTATTTAGGAAAGCATGCTCAGTTGGTTTTTAATTTCTTTTTATTAAAAAAATCGTAGATGTTAATGTATGTAATGATTAACAATAATATGTAAGAGAAAAAAACATAATCGATACTCATTTAAACTTTGTGTAGCGGCAATTAACGAACTGTATTATTGCGCAAAAAACAACAACTGAACAACGATAGTTTTTTATTTGAAGAATAAGTGGAACGCTGGGGTGGGGGGTGACACCCTGATTTTACCGCACCGGGTGACACCTACCCTAGTGACGCCTCTGTTTGACACTATGCTACATTCTTACAAAATACATAAACCGTAGAGGCACTGTAATTTCCAGATATTGTTTTCAATGTAATGTTATTGGAAAATACAATCTAGTAGAAATGTTAAAAATTAATTTAAAAGAAACATACTTTCAAAAAAAAAAATGAATGAAAGGATAATTTAATTCGAAAATTTCATCGAATCTTTTTAAGAAATTTTACGAATTTTGTTAAATTTTAAGCTTTGTAAAACAAAGTTAAACTGTTGTTTTAGTTCACAAGAAGGTAATTTTAAAAAGTATAGTTTTTGCATAGAAATCCAAGAGAGTAAAACTTTATTACTATTTCTACTATAGTTTTCCTCGTTCATCTCGTAGAGTACTTTAGTTCATCTCGTAGAGAACTTTATTGTATATTGTAACACTTTTTACTGTGATTGTGTGCCCCTTTTACCGAGAGGCATTCCCGTCCACATATATCACACGGTGAAGTGACATTTGCATTGGTGGTAGAGGAGCCAGCCATTTCTTCTTTGGCACGCTTTTCTTTGAGGGCAGACCCCAAATGCATTTAACTGTCTATAACGTTCTTGGTTACCACACAGACATAGACCATACTGAATGAAATATAGTTTTTTATGGTCGTAACAGCACAGCAGCACCCCCTCTTACGCATCTGATGAATCCAAAAGGAGCGGCGAATATCCTCAACAGTTTTTGGATGAGTAGTGTAGAAGGATCTGCCAGGCTGTTGCACTGTGCCCCACAATCTGCCACAATCAGCTCCTGAGTCCCTCCTGCCCGAAACTTACTGGTCAAAGCACCAGTTTCTTGCCTTTACCCGTGCGTTGAAAAAGTTACATTTGAATATGTCAATTTTGATGGCAATCATATCAATAATTTTCAAATTCTTTTCCTCCAAACTATGATTTAACAACAACATAGATCCTATCAAATAAAATATTTCCACTTTTGACAAACTAATATCTATTTCCAAAAATATGTGTGAGTAGACGCTAAAGATCAGGCCGTTGCATTGAATTGAAGAAAAAAAAATAATTTAAAGATTTTTCAGTAAAAACATATAAATTTCTCTATGTGGAATTGTACGCCTCTATAGTCCAGTGGTCTTCAAACTTTTTTTCGTGGGTTTTCTTGGAAAGAATCCACCAGCGCCCCACCCTCCCCAATTGTGAGACATAAGTGACAAGCGAGAGAAAGCAAACTTGAATACAATGTCAATTATTTATTAATTTTCATGCTGTAAATAAGAGATCGTTTATTTTAATACTATTGTACAAATATTTTGTCATATAACTTGCATTGGGGACAGAATACTGAAATACTTTTCATATGTTGACAATTCAATAAGACTTTACAAAGAGACATGTATAAATATACCAGTGAGTTTTCCTTACTACCGACTTTGTCAATGTGTTAATAGTTAAAAAAAATTAAATTATTCAATGGGACTGTTTTTTTCAATAACATATACTATAATATAACATGTAGATAAAATAAACAATAATTTAAAAAATCGTATTTTCTAATTTGTTAAACAAATCATAAATGTTTACGTGCTTAAAACAATAGACTACATATATCTTTTGATTAATGCAACAGAGTAGGAATTTAAACATAGAAAAAGGTGATTGTTCTTAAATCAGAAGCAAGCTAAAGTAAAGTTCCCTATTTTAGGCCTTGTGCTCTATAGAGCAGATGATGTAAATGTCATCTGTTTCTTTGGTCTACGGTTAACGAAGGTGTCATCATACCGCCTTTACCTTTCCCCAACTAATGTCAGGTACTCATTAGAGCTGGGTGGACTCAGGGGAGCTTAGCCATCGCGCCCCTCATGGTAACTATAATTTGTCTATAATCTGTTCGCAAGAGTTAATCATAAACAATTTTGTTTTATTTGTTTGGTTTCAGTGCACCTCGAGTTTCTTCTTTCATCTCTACTTCTCACGTTTATGTCCATCACCCCCAACCGCTCCATCCCATTGTTTCCAGCGCCCCTTCAGCCCCTTTGGCTTCCAACTCCCGTTGGAGACCACTGCTGCATATAGACGTTTTTCTTTGCTATATTTCACAGGACAAAAGAAGCCAATCCTTGATACACAAATATGTTGTTAGATAGCTAGTTTAGTTTATTGGGAATTACGCACATTTTATGACAACACAGACTGTAGGGTTAGAGGTTAAGTTTGACGTAATAGGATTTCAGCTACCGCTAGACTCTCAAGGGGATTAGACATATTTTATCTTCTGACTAGACTGTGGCCCATTCTGTAAATAAAGTTAGTATGTTAAAGTTTCTCTCGAAGTCAACTTAGTCATTTGAGTATTCGTTCCTGTTTGTTCTTGTTCTTGTGATGGTCGCTGTGAACTCGCACATAATAATTTCATTGATACCCAAGTGTCACGTAAACGTAAACATGTTATTTTTTCTGCACAAGTCAAGGTCAACAAAAAAACGAGTTATTTTTAGCTTGCCGGAACATTAGTCACATGACATGGAGACGTCTATGTGATTGGTTGAGAGGGATGAATTCAGAACGAGTTGCTGGCAACTTGCGCCCAGAGAGCTAGCTCAATTCAGTTGGAGCCTAAATTTTGTGGAGATCAGTCGCATGTTATTTTGTAGATCTAGAATATTTAAGAAAGTATGCATTTGTCGATTTGCAAGCTCTATTAATGTTTATTTGTACATAGCTGTACTTATGTTGAGTTTAAATAAAAGTTCCAATATTTTTTTATGAAGGAATTTACTCAGTTGAATCCTAGATCGTCGTTTTTCTATATTATTGTTCAAAATACAATCCCCGGCGACACAAGACTTCTCTCCTAACAGCTAGTGACATCTAATAACACCACAAGAACAGATCGTGACGTCGAGCACTAGAGAGAGAAGATTGTGACACCAAGCACCTAGTATCCTGAAGCAACTTAGAAATACATTTGAAAACCATTACAGTGATCGTTACAGTGGGGAGGAACTGTTAGATAGCTAGTTTAGTTTATTGGGAATTACGCACTTTTTGGTACCGACATTGAACGCACATTTTATGACGACAGGGTTAGAGGTTAAATTTGACGTAATAGGATTTCAGTTACCGCTAGACTCTCAAGGAGATTAGCAAGGAGATTAGACATATTTTATCTTCTGACTAGACTGTGGCCCATTCTGTAAATAAAGTTAGTATGTTAAAGTTTATCTCGAAGTCAACTTAGTCATTTGAGTATTCGTTCCTGTTTGTTCTTGTTCTTGTGATGGTCGCTGTGAACTCGCACATAATAATTTCATTGATACATCTATACCCAAGCACCTAGTATCCTGAAGCAACTTAGAAATACATTTAAAAACCATTACAGTGATCGTTACAATGTTCACAGTAATGTCTCTGGAAACAATGATTAGCCTATCGAATATTACGACGTAACGGAAGAGGCGTATACAATTTATGGGCAAAATGAAAATGTAGAAATTTACTTGTCTTCATCTTTTTTTTAGTTTACGGAGGCTTAATGTAAAATATGATGAATATTTGTTTGATATCTGATATTTAAAGAAAATATTGTTTATAACTTTCGTATTTCTTCTTTATCTATTTCATATATCTTCTGTTTTTTCATGGTATGTTACTTTTTTTTTCTTCAAATTATTTCAGACAAATGTAACAATGATTGGTTTGGAGAGAGATGTCAATTCCAGTGTCATTGTTCTTCTTCCTGTGATCCAACTGGTCAGTGTAAAGAGAACAAATGTGCTGGTGGTTGGTTCGGTTACAAATGTCAATATCGTAAGTCCAACGTATTTGATTATCTGTACACCTTCTCGTAAAAATGTTTCCTTTCAATAATAATTATTTGTTTTATTTTATCGTTTCACTGTTTATTAATAGTTCGAGAGTATATATTGGATCATAGTTGTCTTGTACAATATAAAATGCTTGGACCTGATACTGATAATCACTATTTCTCGTAACTATTATAGTAACTTCATGTAACTTGAAAAAATGTATATCTATTGTATTCGGATTTCCCAATTATGAAAAAATTAAAAATTGAATTTGCAGGCAGGGGGTAAATTCACCAAACACCATTTATTAAATTCCCAATTTTGGCCTAAAAATTTTATTTAAAGCCCAGACTTGAATGTCAAAAGTACAAAATTATATGTCCTTCGACTTAAAGTAGTTATTAACACTACTTAAAAGTGCGTAAATTTTGTTAGTTTTTTAAATTGATTTTATACTTAGAAATATCTAGATCTGGATCTAAGTATCAATTTTCCTCTAGATCTAGATGATTGTCAGAGTAAATGTGAGAGATTATCATTAGATCAGTGTGATCATCAAATGTGTTTTTTACAGAGAAAATGGGATATCTTTTTAAAATCGTGTTTGTCTATGTCTCCACTGTATGCCGTCCCACTTCTGGTCTGTTGCTGTCTTCATGACCCTTTATGGCTGCCAGAAACAGGAAGTGCGAGAATAAATAGAAAGAGTGACCAGAGTAACACATGACGTTTAAGTGTGAAACTTTAATGAAACATATGTCCAGAGAAATGCAGTCGCGCATGCGTTGAGCTATTGCCAAGATAGTTCTCGAGGTAAGGATCCTCCAGGGAAGATCTCTCGTTCAAACTGGCTCTAATGTCAGGGGATCTTCGAACGCCATGACTGGCTGTCGTGACTTCGACAGCCAGCTGCATATCCTTTCACTAAATTTAGAAAGCCTTCAGGACAGAAGACTCAAAAAAGTAAAGTAGCAATTATACATACAACACTTAACCATAATCTTCAAATTCAAAAACAAAATTTAATAAAAATACACAGAAAGACACAAAGAAAAAAGGTATATTCCTCGTCTCATATGCAAGGACAAATTTGTACAAATCCCTAGCGCTATTAGAGCTTGGAAAAGATTGTCTGAGTTAGCCAGAAAAACCAGTGACTTGGCAGAATTTAAGCCATTGGTTAATATGCATGACTGAATGCATGACGCGTAGGACATCATCTTTTTTTAAAGTAACCTCTGTATTGTATAAAATAAGAAAGAATTAAATAAATGCTGAGTGAATGTTACAAGTTATTTAAAAAAACAACAACATAATAATAATAATAGGCTTGTCTTCGAATCCGAAGATTAGTGAGGAATACAGTGTTTCCCGTGGCTTTGCAGCCCCAGCTGTGACCTACATATTTTGCTACAACCAGGGCAAACAAAACCATTGTTCGCATGTGGTCGGTTTAGATTTTCTTTTCGTCGTCAGCGTTTGTCCTCGGCGGCAGATTTTCTTTTGGTCTCAAATATGTATTCCGCGGCCTTCGTGAGTGACCTCCAGCTGTCTTGTTCCGACGTCGCATGCAGCCAGGTGCTCTCTTCTATGTCAGCCAAGGAAAGTTGACGTCTAAGCTGGTCTTTGAAGCGTTTCAGTAGGGCGCCTCTGTTACGTCAACCACCTTTTAGCTCACCAAAAAAAAAAAAGACTGGCTTTGGCATACGTTCGTCTCTCATACGGGATACGTGCCTTGCCCAGAGTAGCTGTCGTACCATAAGAAGTCCCTCTATACTGGCCATACCGGCGTTCGCAAGGACATTGCTGTTTGTAGTGCAGTCCTGCCATCTATATGGCTCTAAGACATGGACACTATATAGAAAACAGCTAAGACTTCTTGAGCGCTTTCACCAAAGAAAAACAACATATAAAATTTCAAAAGACAAAATACTATTTTTATATGTTAAAAAAACAACATTCTTTAGTTAATGTATTATGTGAATGTAAGATCCGGTGCAATTCAATCAAATGAAGCACTTTTTGATGACCTATATCTCTATTACAACAAAGTTCAAATTAAAAAAAAAAAAAAAGCTCGCTGATTAACTTCATAACTTCATAATTATTTTTAGTCGTTCCGATAGAATTATTCGTTTTGCTCATTTGTAATTCACTATACTGTAATGATTAAACTTCAATAACTTTTGTGTTTGATATTAGAAAATATTAGATTTAATTCTCTTTTTACACATCACAAAATGAAGATTATAAATCCAAAAATCTATTTAGTTTAATGGGGTTAAATCTACGTTGGCATCAAAGTTAAAGATATTTTCTTGTTTTTAAACTCCTTGGAAACTCACTACAACAAATATGATGGAAATTATTAATTACAATTGTTCCCTTATAAAATTGTCATTACAGGAGATCTTATTATTTCTATTGCAACTCCCAACGCCAGTGTTGTCAGCTACAGCCCATGGCTAGATGGGGATGACTTAACATGCTACATCAACGAAGCTATCAAAAGTGTAGTGCTCACTTTATGGAAACAAGTTAATTTTCAGTGGATCCGGTTGGCAGTCAGTGATCCAAGTAAGATAATTGACTTAGTTTAACATAATGTTATAAACGAGCGTCTTGAAGGATTGAAGGGATCTTTAGTAGTTAAAATAGATTTTGGCGAATCTTTAGTTTACCCATAAAAACAATGAAACTCAGAAATTATTATTTCTTATAAATTAAAAGATAGAAATTCCGAATACTTAATTAATAAATACAATAAAAACATTTAAATAAAAAAGAGTTCCATTATTGAAATATTGGATTTATTGAGACTTAACCATAGAACTTGGTCACCAGCCATGTTTGCACTCTGCAGCCTCTTCCTAGCTGGTGTCATGTAATAAGAATTAACTTTGTACTGTAGACAACCTAAAACAAATCTTTATTAAACTGTAACGACACACGAACTAATGAAAGATACTCTAACGTTAACACACTAAATCAATGTTGAGAACATATTGTTACGACGTTACAAAAACATAAACAGGTATCAACTATTGCCTTGAGGTCCTCCATGAAGTCGCGCCGCAAAATTCACTTATCGAGCCAATCTAGAAATATAAATGTACAAATTAAAAGTGTTAATAGACTAAAAACAAATGACGCCTTATTTTGACTTTTATAATTTGAAAGGTATAATAAAATAATTTAAATTTGGCTAGATTTATGCAATCATTATCTTGAATAGACATATGTCAGCAGGTTAGCCTTCCATCAGCTATCACTAACTCTCCCTCTTGCCGGTACAAACAAAAATACTAGGATTGTAATAAAAAAAAGGGTGAAAACATATGACAGATGTGTGTGTCTGTGTGGAGGGGTTCCAGTAGAACAGAAACATAGAGTATTGTTATAAATATGGTGGTTAAACCCTTTGAGTGTGGGGAATGCGGTCCTATTTTTATTTAGAAATCCTTGTTTGTGAACAAAATTAGTTGAATATCTATATCATACAAGTTACATATTGATGCTTTAACCCATTTGTATATTCGAGCACCTCTATATAAATGGAGACTTTAATGCCCGTGTTGGCGATGACAATGATGCATGGCCAAAATGCTTGGGACCTCATGGTGTTGGCAAAATAAACGACAATGGCCAAAGGCTACTCGAGTTCTGTAGCTCTCATGAACTGTGTATAACAAATGCATTCTTCTCTGGCAAGGAACGCCACAAATATACCCCATTGTTATATCAACCGAGGGGATAATAACAACTGACCTCACAGATACCTTCAAGGAACTTGGCATTCCTAGGAACATTCTCGTTGCCTGTCAGAGAGCGGTACTGCTGCAGACATGCCACATCACCAGAAATTCCTCAGTGGAAACTTATAAAGGGACTACGATGAATTTTGTTTCCCTATAACGAAACTCGACCCTGGCTGCGCCAGAAAAAGAATACTCGTTCTTTTATCATAATAATAATAATCTTTATTGTCCATAAGGAAATTTGTCTTACAATTAGTGCATTTGTGACAAAAATAAATTTCGCCCACTTATGGTATCACTCGATAAAAGGGATTTAATTAATTTATTTTAGTGTTCCATTTTATTCACGTAAATTTGGCACATCTACAACAAAAGGCCCTATTACCACCTCCCCCCCCATATCTCTCGCCAGACTTCGACGTCATCTTGGACTTTCTTAGGCTATCACTTGTCTAGTCAAGCTATCAACAAAGGCCACTTGGCGCTAATCTGCCATTGACCGGGGATAGTTCAAACATTCAACTATGTTTAGAACGACTGTCTTATCTCCACGTTGGGCCCATCCTGTGTGAATTATTCCTTGGCTTACGATATCTTCGGCTTTATCTTTGTTCAAAGAGATAACTTGCGCCACCACAGGTCATGCCCTCCCAAGGTGCGTGTGACGAGAATAAATTTCGCCCACTTATGGTATCACTTGGCAAAAAGGGATTTAATTAATTTATTTTAGTGTTCCATCTTATTCACGTAAATTTGGCACACCTACAACAAAAGGCCTCATTACCACCACCACCTTTTTCTCTAGGCACCTATGTCACGACGTAATTTCTTTATCTGGCATGTCTAACAAGTCTATCAAGAGGAGTGAACTCCCCTTTCTTATCTGATCCAACCTCTTTTGATATATATAGGACGGAATTTGCCCCTCCTCAACTTTCACCAGGTGACACACCCTCACCCTCCCCTGTCGGGAGGGGCGGGTGACTTCAAAGAGTCCTATCGACACCTAGATAATATCGTGGTCGTCGGACCATCTTGGAAAATCGCGAGTTCACCATATTTGTCTGTGGACGGGCAGTCTAGACGCGAGGCGGCCCGTGTTTGCTTATCTTATCGATACACGAGGCCAAGCGGAAATCCTTTGTCTTGAACAAGTCAGATAGACTGCCTCACTCAAAGTATGTCTTTCCCCTTTAGCCCCGCCTCCTTGACCAAGCGACAGGATATGCGTAATAGCTAGCCCATCCCATCTTCCTGTCCACCTTAGCCATTTTAACTACACATGGCGAGCAGTCTCATTTCATTCTGAGGAGCTGAAAGGATATACTTCTCGGTCTTGAGCTTTACGAGCTTTCGCTTACTATATTCATTTAATACCTTTTTCCATACTATCGGATTTGGTGCTTTTATTGCAGGCTACTCCTACCTGGAAGCCCTAACCTCGTAACGCGGATACCAGTCTGCTGACACCAGATCTGGGGATACCAGCCTTACTCACTACTCACAAGAGTCCGACCAACAACCGCATGCCAGAAGATCCGCCCCTGCAGCCATCTATAGTTGGACTGTCCCGTGCGCTAGGACCGATCAAGCCAGCCCACCCACAGACAACTCAGCATCAGTCACGCCGGTCTCGCCAGAGCAGCATAGGACTCAAAAGCTAAGCAACAAAGCCTATGACACTCAGACCACTTGGTTCTTAAATCTTATGATGATAGTCCCATTCATGTAAATAATTAGGCTCCGCCCTAACGCTGTACAGCTTTTTACCTTTTACTTATTTTCATTCTTATTATTAAACTGTACATATGTTTTACATAAAAGGTATTTGTTGCCTGCATTCATAACATTGTGCCTGTAGTCCTTATGTGCAAGTTAAGGTCCTCAAATAATCTAAACCCCCTAGACACCTAAACGGCCACCATCTTCGACCTACTTGTCACAGTGCGTTCCTAGTCTATTGTGCACTCTGACCACGCGACAGGATATGCGTAATAGCTAGCCCATCCCATTTCCTGTCCACCTTAGCCTTTTTAACTAGACATAGCGAATAGTCTTATTCTCATTCTGAGGAGCAGAGAGGAAGGATTCACATCTCTGCTTGAGCTTTACGAGCTTTCGCTTACTATATTCATTTCATATCTTTTCCTTACTTTTGGATTCGGTGGTAAGCCTTTGGTTATGCTTAATGGCCTCTTATCCAGTGTGTTTATATATTTGTGCATTTATTTAGTGCATTATATTTGTGTACATATTTGTGTAATTCTTATCTTGGATTATGTAAGTAGTCACTTTATGTATTACATTTTATTATCATGACTTGTACGACTAAATAGTCAAAGTCATCCACTTTATCTGGACTAGAATTTATAACAATTCTTGCCACACGTGTTTAGCTGTTAAGCTACTATTATTTATCGTTGATAAATCATCGCTTAGCTCGAGCCCTATTCCATTATTGATAAATTCCTTGACCGGGAACTATCATAATATTATGTAACATGTCTTATTACCAAGTATATTCTACGCTTATTCCGTGACAAGGAATGCCGTAATTATTTATGTACTAGATTCTATTTATCGGCCTGTTGGCCAGACTTATTACTTAGGTAAAACCATGTATACATTATCTTATTTATCTTATTCTATCATTATCTTATCTCGGTTGATCGCCTTGATTTTAAATGGCGCACTGACCCTGCGCTCAGAAGAGACATGAATTATTTCCCCTTGTATTTAATTTCAACTTCAAGAGATTGTGTCCCTTGAACGGGCACTGCCTCCATTCAACCGTACTCTATTGCTCGGGCCCCACGGCCAGATGTAAACAATAACGACTTGGTCGCTGACCATCAGCCATCTCTCCCACGCCTTTCCCCTTTCATCTCGCTATCCAAGCGGCTCGTAATGATCTCACCGTGACAAGGTGCGTCTTACAATTTAACGCTACTTGTAGTCTCCCTTGACGGAATACAATACTTTGTATTAGCTCCCTTGGATATTGGTGAAACTTAGTTATAGTTTCTTCACATCAAATATTACATTACTATGTGTTATCGCCATTGTGGGATTTCACTATTATTATTATTATTATTATTGTCTCCCCTGATGAGATGTAATATTTAATTGATTAACTCCTCTCACTATTGTGAAACTAGATTATGGTTTCTATTTAAACATTCTGAAGATGTCCTTCATGGAAAGGCGTCTACCTCCCAGTGTCATCATTATGGCTAAGCCGATCTACGAATCTCGTTGCAGCTTTTATTACAGGCTACATCTACTTGGAAGCCCCAACTTCGTAACGCTGTTACCAGTCTGCTGAAACCAGATCTGAAGATACCAGCCTTACTTACTATCCACAAGAGTCCGACCAACAACTGCTTGCCAGAAGACCCGTCCCTGCAGCTACGTATAGTTGGACTGTCCCGTGCGCTAGGATCGATCACGCCAGCCCACCCACAGACAACTCATCAGCCATACCAGTCTCGTCAGAGCAGCATAGGACTTAAAGCTAAGCAAACAGCCTAATGACACTTAGACCACTTGGTTCTCATATCTTATGATGATATTCCCATTTATGTAAATAATTAGGCCCCGCCCTAACACTGTGCAGCATTTTACCTTTTACTTATTTTCATTCTTATTATTAAACTATACATATATTTTACATGAAAAGTATTTGTTGCCTGCATTCATAACGCTGTGCCTGTTAGTTTATGAGCAAGTCAAGGTCCTCAAATTATCTAAATCCCCTAGACACCTAAACGGCCACCATCTTTGACCTACTTGTCACAGCATTATACCAAACAAAACATTTATAACCATAAAGAGAAACAAAATGTTCATTCACACCAGACTCACTCACAATGTACATGTCGTAAGTTTACATCAGATTGTTTCTGTTTAATGATTTGATTGCCAGAGGAACAAAAGAGTTTTTGTATCTGTTTGTCTTTGCTATCAGTGTCTTGTATCTCTTTTGTGATGGTAAAATCACAAAATCCTGACCCAAAGGGTGATTTCTTATTTCTAGAATCTTTTTAGATTTTGTAAGGATGTTTGTCTCAAACAGCTGCCCTAATGGGGTTTGTTTTTTGCCGATGACTTTACCAGCAGCATTTAGGATTCTCTGGAGCTCATTTTTATTCTTAGTGCTTAGATTGCCATACCAGGCAGTGATATTAAAATGTAAAATATTTCCGATGTGAGCCAAGACCTTTTCGCTAACATTAAAAGATGACAGTTTTCTTAGTAATCGTAATCTTTGCTGCCCTTTTTTGCTGATATAATCAGTATTTGCTGTAAAATTTAACTTATTGTCTAAGATTGTACCAAGCAGTGGCGTAGCAAGGTACCCGTGGGCCCGGGTTCAAGAATATGTTGATGGCCCCCCCCCGTATAACACATATTTTGTGTGACAAAGAAATCCAGTAGTTTGAATGTATCAGTACATTTACTAAAAGACAATCCAATGCAAGTTCAATAACATAGCAGACAGAATCATTGAAGACCATGTTTAAGTACTGTTTAGTAAAGTAAACCTTATTTTTAAGTGGCTGCTTTTGTTGAAACAATAAATGAAGACTATTCAGTGGCGTAGCTAGGGTGGGGGGATGGGGAGTCTAAATTTGAAAATTTCACCTGACCCCCATTGAGGGTCCCCCAAATGAGTGTCCGAAATTTTGTTTTCCATTAAATATTACGTCTTTATATAATGTCAGGATGTCGATGTCAAAATGCAGGGGTCCCTAAAGAGACCAAGCCTCTCGGGCCTCCAAATTCCTAACTACGCCACGTAGCAGGTGGTGCGGGCCGCACAGGGCACCAAGTGGAGAGGGGACCCAAAATCCCCACAGTGTGTATTAATTTCCTATTTCCCTGAGCTTTTCATTAAAAAACGACTAACTGTATGGACACGAACAAACATAAACTACTGTATTTTAAACATGAACTAACGATTTATAAACTAGTCATGTCGTTATTTTGTTTCATCTCCTTAACTGTTTCTTCAATACGATGTAAGCTATAGAACAGTTTAAATCTAATTACAGTGTAAACAATACAGAAAGCAGGATAATAAACTCTGGACTGAACGACATTGGAGATTGGCCTGATATCATCACAAATGATATTCGCATACACCTTGTCACTCAAGGATCTGAAACAGTTCAGCGTATGGACAGTCAATTCAGAGAGGTGTATAAACATCAAGAATCAGCAAAAGGAAAGGATAGAAAGCTTTCAAAGGCTTGGTTTTTCATGCAAATGTCAAACGGCGAGAAGGTTCTTAGTAAAAGAATGTGTTATTCGCTCCCCAAAAAAAGAATCCTTATTTGCTTTCCCTGCATACTCTTCTCAACAAGATCAAGGACCAAATCTTCATTTAAATCCAAAGATTGATTCAATGAGTTGAGGGTTAGGTTATCCCCTAAAAAAAGAAAAGCATGTGACCAGAGGAGCTCACATTCAGTCATCGCTTGCTTGGAGTAGGGAACAGTATTGACACCAAGGCCCAAGATTTGATTATACAAGAGACGAAAACCTGGAGAGACTACCTTAAGAGAATCTTAGACATCAGTCGTTTTCTCTCAAAGCAAAATCTGGCACTTCGTGGGCATCGGGAGCGAACTGAAGAAGTGTTGGAAGGGCAAAATCAAGGCAATTTCTTGGAGTTAGTAACATTACTATCAAAGTACGTTCCACTTTTGAGGGAGCATGTGCTTCGAACTAAGCTTTGTTCCAGACCGAATACATACATGTCTCTACAAATACAAAATGAATTTATTACAATATTGGGGGATCACGTTAATAAACAGCAAGTAAAACAAGTCAAATGTTTCTCTATTATTTTTGACAGTACACCTGACATCTCAAAAGCTGGATCAAACTTCCCAAATTCTATGGCACGTGTCATGGATAATGACGGGGTGCAGGTTTTTGAGTCTTTTATTGACTTCATCGACACAAAGGAAAAGCATGCTGCTGGAATCGCTGAGATGATTCTAGAGATACTGCGTTCAGAAGGCTTAGAATAATGGACTGCAGGGGTCAAGGCTATGATAATGATGCGGTCGTGAAAGGTCAAAACTACGGTGTCCAAAAACGTATTCTAGAAGTCAATCCCAAAGCACTATTCATTGCCTGCTCAATCCACTCTCTTAAGAGCTACGAAGGGAAATGTATTCTACCTTGGACAGGATTGTTTAAGAAATAATCGGTCGATCAAGCAACTTCATGATGTAGCAGATAGATACGAATTTTTGTCGCTTTCCCAGCTATTGAATCCTGAAGTCAAAATTAATCTCGATAGTACTTCTAGCGACATTGATAAAAACGAGTTTCTGCTGGAGTTAAAGAGGCTTCAGCGGTTTGTCACATTTCATCAGAAGCCTCCGAACTTCCAAAACAAGGACCTGTTGAGCTCTTGAATTTTATAAAAAATATATCAGCTAGATGATTCAGTCCCGAATATCGTCATTATGATTCGCATATTTTTTACTATTGCGGTTAGCGTCACTATATGCAAGAGAAGTTTTTCCAAACTTAAACTGATCAAGAATTACTTGCGATCAACGATGACAAATGTATGACTCACTAATTTGACCATTTTGTCCATTGAACAAGAGCTGGTGGAAAAAATTGATTTCAATAAAATTATTGATACCTTTGCCAGCAAGAAAGCGCGTAAAATTCACTTGCAGTATGTTTATGTAAAACTGATTTTTGAATTAACAATATTTGATTAATGAACACATATTATTTTGAACAAAAAGGTTTTGCGATGCCACTATTTAGTTAGTTGTTTTTTTTCGGGGGGGGGGCATCAAGATGAGGTACCGCACCAGGCATCATATATTCTAGCTACGCCACTGCCACTAAGGCTATCGTTTTGTTCGCTCATATTGAAAAACAATCCTTGCCTTGCAATCGTAAGTCATTTAAAGAAAGATGGTGATATTTTATTACTTAAGAGTATTTTTTTTGTCAATCCTACAGACTTCTGGTTCTCACAGATATGAAACTTACAAATGAGTTTCTGAAATTTCTTTGGGTAGTTCTTCATCACAGTTCGCAAAAAAATTCATGTAATAATGCAAATTTAATACATTTTTAATTCTCTTTGAGTGCTGTCAACCATGATAGAGAAAAATGGCACAGATTTTGGATCTCCGTTAGGTGTTTTGCTAAAATTGGTGGAATTAATTAATTAGGCCCATCTTTTTTTTTTGACGATTCAGTTGGAAAACAACGTTGGTGCTGTGGGTGGGTATAAATCCGAGACTATCCTTACAACTTTCCAGTACTTATACCAGACGACAAAGCAGCCATTAAAGTGAGAGACACTATCCCACGATAAATGTAATTATCGCTATATCTTAAAATGTATGTTAGGCATTTAAACCTCCTCCCCAATAAAGTCACAATAAGTAGCTAAAAAGTCAACATCTATATATTATTTCTCAAAGTAAATAGGTCAAACGGGCAACAACACAATGCAACAACAACAAGTAATCTATTTTTAGCTCCATTAATAATTTTTTTAACGCATTCGCTTTACTTATTTTATAATGCGAAAAATTAGAACCATATTTAAAACTCGAATTATTTATGTATTTAATAGTCAAAGAGAAAAGTTTTCTGGAGTGCAAATACTCTATAATTCTTTAGAAAAAAATCCATTGACTTGCAAAAGACCTTTAATACGAGTATTTGTGAACAATTGTGGTGGGAAAAAAAAAGCATTAGCAAGGTTAGAGAGACAAGGGGTCGAGTTTTGTTCTTCGACTTTTTAAAAATTATATTTTATCTTTTCAGTCTGTAGTGTGCTATTGTGTTTGTAATTGAAGATTGTGTTCAACCATATGCCAAAGACTTATTTCCCTTACAGCTTGATGGTTAACAGCGTTATAAATGACTATATTTTCTTTTAAAGCAATAGCTTAACAGACAAATAATTATAGGGATGTTAAATCGACAGGATGGCGCGGGGAATCTGTTGTAAGTAATACAATGGCTTAATTTAATAATTTTTACACTTTAAATTAGAGCGGGTCCTATAAAATTGCGGGTCCTATGAAATGCGGGCCCCACTGCGGTCGCCGGCCCTGGTAAGTAGCGGCGTATGCTATGCCGCCGGTCAACTAGTCTTTAATGTTTCCCAAAGTAACAGACAAAATATGAGGTTTCTTTTGCTTGTTTAATACCTATTTGAAGTCTAAAACTAGGATTTTGGTAATGGAAAAAAAAAATTCTTACTTTAAAACAAAAGTTAAAAAAATAGTACTAGTATCAACGGCTTAATTAACATAGATGGAAAAAACAAAAGAAAGAAGAAGGTATGGGATCCAAACGTCTCTACCAACGCACTGTCACCACATTACAATAAACCCGATAAAAGCAGTTCCTTACATTGACTCCAACTGAAAAAAAACGGATTAATGTTTTGAGGTTAATATAAAGTTTGAGATGACGTTCAGGATATTTTAAGGAAACTTTTAAATTGTTTAAAAATATTTTTTTTACAAAATTGCAGTGTAGGATAGGCCTCAACTGGTCATTAGTCATGGGACAAGGCGATATGGAACCCCTACGCGCCATGTAGTGTCGTATTTACAGTTGATAAGGCCGTTAGCTATTTAATATATGGGGCCCCATGTAAGTCCAGATATTGTATGTAACTACTAAGTATTTCATGTAGGTCCTAAGCTAGAGCTTATGTTGCATAGAGGGGCCTTGGACCATGGTTGTTTCACCATCGTGTGTGGGCCCTAAATGGTCGTGGGCCTTGGTTCATTGAACCCCTTCCCGCCATGGATGCTACGCCACTGGTACCAAGGTATTTAAAGGTTTGCACTATTTTAATAGTCTCTCCATCTACAGTAACAGTAATTTTCAATCTCTCCCCTACGAAAATCGATTATCATCTCCTTGGTTTTTTTTACATTTAATAATTAAAAATTATCTTTACAGTACTTTTCAATGTGTTCTATTTCTCTAAAATATTTGTTTACATCTGAACTCTCTGAGAGCAGGGCAAGAAGAGCCGCATTATCAGCGAATTTTGTAAAGGAGCAAAAAGGACTCTCAGATTGAAAATCATTTGTGTACAAAATGAACCATAATGGCGATGTCACAGCTCCCTGGGGCGCCCCTGTGTTAACTATACGTGCATTTGATATAACATTGTTTACCCTAACCTTCTGAGGTCTCTGGGTCAAAAATTCATTAGCCCATAATATTATAAATGGACTAATCTTCAATGCTTTCATTTTTTCAATGAGTAAATGAAGTTGTATTGTATTGACAAACATAGGATGAAAAATGAGCTGTAGATGTCAGGAGAATGCGTTTCTGCTGTGAAAAATGCAAGAAAACGCTTATGGCCTTGGGCTTCGCCATGAACTCCAGATTAATATTAAGCGATAGATGTCAGGAGAATGTGTTTCTGCAGTGAAGAATGCAAGAAAAGTTTTTTTTTTTTGGCGTAGGGGCTTCGCCCCAAACCCCAGTTATAAATAATTGAGCTATAGATGTCAGGATAAAGCGTTTCTGCAGTAAAAAAAAATGCAAGAAAACGCTTTTGGCGTCGGGGCTTCGCCCCGAACCCAACTTATAAAAAGACTACCAGCGCTCCCCCAGAACCCCTAAGCTATCATGAGAAAGGCCTCAACATGATTGGGTTTGTTTTGTTCTTTTCAACGAAGTTTGAGGAACACTGCTTTTTTATTCTCATATATATATATATATATATATATATATATATATATATATATATATATATATATATATGTGTGTGTATATGAATTATGAACGCGTGTTTATGCGCAGGGTTAGGGTTTACCTGGCTTGCACCCCCCTACGAAAAATCCTGCGGGCGCCCGTGACAACGAGATATGTTAATATGATTTCTACTGGAATAATCTACACAATAAAAATACAGTGAGTTTGAGAATTCTACAAAACAGGTCTTAACGGTAAGAAAACTAATCACAAACTAAAATTCAATATGGCGTCTGCCGATATGTACCATGTGATTATCTCCAGGCTCACGATTGCCTGAGCATTCACGTTACAACATGACGTCATTCAGACCAATAAGAAAATTCTTCTGCAAATAAATAAACCCACTGGGCGTGGCCTAAACGTCAAAAAGGATTGCCTAAAATGGGCATGGAATGCTAACATCTGTCTACCTTGAGATGCAAATCGTACGTGACACTTGGGTCCAATGTAAATTATGTAAAGCATCCGTGTGTTTCTTTTCATTACATTTTTACATAGATTGATACGCATCTTGTTTCTCGTTGTTTAACAACAGTGTGACTGTATCTCAATACGTTTGTGAGCACGTGAAAGATAAAATTACATTTAAACAAAATAATCCACTGAGTAGGTAGGTCTCTACTTTTGCTTTATATTTGCTTAATATCACAATACTTTTCCTCAGATCTAGTAGACAAGTTTAACTTACACTTTGAAAAAGTTGACATTGTCAACAAACGTTTTGAATGCAGGAGGCAACAATTTCATCTGCTCAACTCGCGTGTTGTAGAAATACGATGTGACATGGACGAACTTTTTGACAGAATTGTCCTGAAAGGAGAAGGAGTTACTAGCCTTTGTTCTATTAACGTTAACGGAGGTAAACTATTCCAGACCCAATTACACATGCAGCCTTTATTTAAAACTCTCTATGATTTGTCTCAATATAGGCTTTTTCAACTTTTTGTCTATTTAGGATTAGTCTCTATACAAGATTAGTCTCTATATAGGAAAAGTCTCTATACATGATGAGTCTCCATATAGGAAGAGTTGAAGAATGAATTAACATTTAAACCTTTCATCTTTTGTCCCCAGGTCGTAATGTCGCAATTAAACAACCAACTGAACAAACTTCCACCAATGGCACAAACGTAGCTAGTAACGCTGTCGATGGAAATACAGTCAGCAACTTCGACCGTGGGACTTGTACTTTGACTAATAATGTAACTGACACATCACCTACATGGACTCTGACATTTGATGTACCTATGATTGTTAACAGTTTTGAAATAATTCCTAGAGGTAATTGTTAAAAGCTTGGCTTCATTATGTTTTTTCAGGTCCAAAGCTCAAGAATGTTTCACCGCCTCTATATTTAAATTCAGAAATTACAAGTATGTAATACATACCAAATGGAACACATTCTGAGACCAGGCAATACATTGTTCACTTAAAATCAGACATTTCCTTGTTTAGGTGAGGCCAGATATCTTGTAAAATGTTTGTTTTACATGTTTCGGATGTTCCTTCAGAGTTGAAGATAGTTACTTCCTAGTCCAAACCTCCCACAGGACGACGTGGGATGGGAGCGGGCAGGGTTTGAACCCGGGACCATCGATAAATCCAAACGACAGTCCAGCGTGCAAACCGCTTGACCAGGCAGACATCTTAGCTTTTAAACATGAAGTAAGACATTAGCTTGCTCACGTCTTACCTACTTACTTAGACTTAGGTCCTCCAGCGCCGTTCGGCGCATTGGGCGGCAAGCTGTCTCCATAAAGATCTGTCATTGGCAATGTCTAAAGCCTCCTCCCACCTGGTGCCCACTGTTCGAGGGTCTTCCATGAAGGCATGACGCCAAGTTATACGAGGATGTCCTGTTTGCGCTTTCATCGTATTGGCCTCCATGTCAGCGCTATTCTTGGTATGCGTAAAATACAGATACATGTATCTGTACTGATGCACCAAATGTCAGGAAATTATGACCATCCTAAGAAATGACACTTAAGCAGCAGTAAAACATTTACAGAACAATACAGATATCGACTTGCAGGAAATACTTCTTTGGAAAGGAGGATCTAAGTATACCACCAACTTCAACAGCAGAAATAGACCTACAATTACCACACTACACAATGACAATCTTCTTCTTCTTCTTCTTCGTTCTCATTGTTATGTTGGAGGGTTCAGATCACTACACCAATACATGAGATGAACTGCGCAGTGGTTTCCAAAACAGGGAGCTCTCCATATAGTTTTCTTTCTATTGGGGTGTTTTGGGGCTAGCTGGTGACTTTGAATACACACACACCCTCCCTAGGCTACCAATACTACAATATGCGTGGCAAAGAAATAGAGGATGTAACAAATGCCTCTAACCTGAAACTTTCAATAAATAATTCGCCAGCATTAACAAATCAAACCCAAGAAAACAACTGGATCAGGCCTTTAGTAAAATCCTACAGAAAGAAGAAAAAGTTCTAACAGTCAACTGCCAGATCTTTGACACACCCTTCACTCTATATGAGCTCAATGCTGCCCTAAAACATCTCAAATCAAGAAAAACCACTGGACCTGATAAAATAACAAATGAATCGATCCGGGGACTAGGACCACAGGCACAAAACTGTATACTTAGCTTTATCAACAATACTGGAAATATACCACAGGAATGGAAAACTACAAACATAATACCCATTTTTAAGAAAAATAAACCACATGGAGACACAAAAAGCTAAATCCGACTTTGGCAAAGTGGCAGAAAAAAAGATCAATAACCGACTTTATTGGTGGCTAGAAAGTACTTGCTCACTCCACAACGCACAATCTGGCTTCAGGAAAGCACGTAGAACAGAAGACCACCTCTTTCGTTTTATCCATGACACAGTAGAAGGATTTCATGAAAACAAACACACTACAGCAGTATTTATAGATTTGCAATAAGCCTAAGATAGAGTCTGGAGATAATGTCTATTTTTGAAGATGAAAAAAAAGGGGCATCCATGGAAGAATGTACAGCTGGATCAGGGCATTCTTAAAAAAAAGAAGCAAAAAAACCCGATTTGAAGGTGTCATCTCTAGTTTAAAAAAGTTTGAAAGAAGGACAACCACAAGGTTCAGCCCTTAGCTGCACTCTCTTTCTAGTCTTCATGAATGACCTCTGGTACCTCATTTCGCTCAATAAGGCATTTTACGCAGATGACCTTTTAATTTGGACTACAGAGAAATACTCAGTGTTGACTAGATCCAAACTAGAGCCCTCACAACTATCTCCACGTATTCAAAATTGTGGAAAATGGAAATAAACAAAGTCAGTTTATTCAATATTTAGCCACAGCAACAAAACAGCAAAAAGAAATTACATCCTAAAAATAGAGTCACAACCAATAAATGAAAAAAATCCAACATATCTTGTCGTAAAATTAGACCAAAGACTATCTCTAAAACACTTTATGTCAGATTTAAAGAAAAGGCATCTCAGAGATTAAACATAATAAAACACCTAGCAGGAACATCCTGGAGAGCTGAAAATAAAATCTTAAGTTATACACTAGATACGTCAGATCTGTAATGGATAACTGTCTCTCCATACAAGAAGCTGCCAACATTAGCTATCAATCATCACTAGACAAAATAGAAAACCAAGCCTTGCCTCTGATTAGTACAGCCCAACATAACCAACACCCTGCATGGCAGTGCTGAACAACTGAAGAAAACAGCACTCTATTTTTTCTTGGTACAGACTGCACAGTCTGCAAAAGAGCTGACAGCTCAGAAGCAATAAAGCTGGCTAGAAAAAGAAGAAGAAGGTATGCGTAGAACATGACCCGCAAATCTCATTCAACGCTCTGTCACAATCTCACTAAGTGTTCGACTCCCAGTTTGGCAAAGAATTTCCTTGTTTGAGACCCGATCTGTGTAACTGACTCTCAGAATCCGTATCAGCGATTTTTGTTGAGCCACATTTAGATCCTTCTCAATTTTAACAGATGACTTCCATGTCTCACATGCATATGTTGCAGTTGGAATGATGATTGTTTTGAGAAGGTGTATTTGTCTCGAGTCCAATGGCTTGGCTTGTCCAAATAGGCTGCAGCCTTTGGAAAATGCTCCCTGCCTTTCCTGCACGCTACATCATGGCATGCATCCCCATCATTTGTTATGGTGCTGCCAAGGTAAGTGAACTTGTCCAACTCTTCAAGCTTTGACTTGCCAAGTCTGACGGGGGCACCCTTTGCAAAATCCCACTCGCAAAATTTTTGTCTTATCCAAGTTTATACGGAGGCCAAGTTAGGGTGCCTCTCTATCTAGGCTCTCCGTCATTTCTTGTATGTATTTATCTGTAGCCGCAAGTAGTGCAACGTCATCTACGAAGTCCAAGTCCGTCATTCGGTTTTTGTTCACACCATGGAATACCAAGGCAGTCTGGTTCATTGCTCCCCTCATAATGTAGTCGATAGCTAGGAGGAAAAAGAAGGGAAATAAGATGCACCTCTGTCTCACACCTGTTTCCATGCTAAAAACTATGTTGTTCCTCCTTCTGTTTTAATGCAGCAACTAGACTGACTGTAAAGGTGTCGTAGGATCTAGTCGATTTTTTCTCGGATGCCTTATTCTCTAGCTATTTTCCCTAGTGATTCTCGGTGAACACTATCAAACGCTTTCTTAAAGTCTACGAAACTGATCGCTAGTCGTTGCTGGTACTCAAGAATTTGTTCTATGATATTTCGTAGAACGAAGATCTGCTCTGCACATGATCTGCCTCTTCGGAAGCCTGCTTGCTCTTCTCTGAGCCTCTCAGAGCCTAACCCAGACTGTTGAAGCCATCTCAACAAAACAGTGCTGAAAACTTTGCCAGGGACAGAGAAGAGAGTAATGCCCCTCCAGTTGTTACCTTTTTTTTGAAGCTTTACGACGACTCCTTTTTGCCAGTCCTCAGGGACTTTTGAAGTTCACCAACAGAGATTTAAGAGATCAGTCATTAAGTTAACAGTGCACCGTCCTCCATGTTATAGCATTTCTGCTGACACCATGTTTTGCCCTGGTGCTTTGTTGTTCTTTAGCACTGCAAAGGCCATGGTAACATCCTCTACAGTTATTGGGTCTGTCTTGACCTTGAGATCATTGTGCGGAGAGGGTCCTTGAATGTATAAGTCAGGTCTATCTTGCATCCTGCTTGCGCACGTAAGGTCAGATTATTATCTTGTTCACTTGAGGTCAGACATTATCCTGTTTAAATGATTCCCAGTATAGCCTTTAACACGTGAGACCAGACATTAGATTAATTTGGGTGATGAATGTTTATAATTTATAGTTCGTTGTCATACGGATCCATTCACTTTGAAATCCGAGGAACAAAGCATTGTGCGTCGCTGCTACCTGAAATTCTGCCATCATCTCCAAGTTTATCGTTAAAATTCGAAGCATGGATTTCTGCATTTTTCTTTAAACTTTTAGTTTTTGACAACTTGATATGAATTGTTTTTTCATCATACATTATCTTTATGTGCGGCGTTTAAAGTAAATGTAAGTTCTATTTGAAGTTATTTAGTGGGTACTTCAATTTTGTAAGCTGAACAAAAACTACACTTTGGTAGTCGACGCTACACCTTCTAAAATCTTTTACAATTTGGTTGGTGTGCATCAGTAATGACACATTTTAAAATCCTTTTAACAATAATCTTATTCAATTCAAAATACAAAGTTCTCATTAAAACTGTGTGTTAAAGCGCTTGGCTTCCGAACGGAAGGGGGGGGGTTCGAATCCTGGTGAAGACTGGAATTTTTACTTTCGACGCCTCTTAGTCCACCCAGTTTAAATGGGTACCTGACACTAGTTGGGGAAAAGTAAAGGCGGTTGGTCGTTGTGCTGGCAACATGACACCCTCGTTAACCTTCTGCCTTAGAAACAGATAACAAGGTATGAAAGGGAAACCTTTATTAACTATAACAATAATTTTACAATAATTAAAGACGAAAAAATTACTTTAAATAAGATTTTTTTTTAAATTTTAATAAGGCAAATGTTAATAATTGTACATATTTTATTTTTGATCCACAGATGATGATCCTTGGAGGCAATATGTATCGAAGTCGAGAATACAAATCTTCGACACGAATAATGAAAATGTCTTCAATTATACATATGTGAATTATTGGTTAATATATTCATTTACTGTCAATTTAAATAAAGTGGCTCTAAAGAAATTAAGTATTACAGCAACAACCGCATTGTTTCCAACACCCATATTAACTTTTTGTGAGGTCAACATTTTTGGAGGTAGGAAATTTTTTTTTTATTACATATCAACAACATAAAATTCTTGGCACTGACTATTCATTCACTCACTGATAATAATTCCCACAATTTCCTTGGACGATAAAACACTCCTTGTTAGGAATGATTGTATCCAGGTACTTCGAATACCCTAAATCACTTCATGAACTATAATGTGCTTGGTTACATGAATAATTTGATAAATTATGTTATAAAATGTACAGTGTAATATAGATGTAGTACAGCGATCTAGGTAAAACAAAAAAGCATTCCAATATATATATATATATATTAAGCCCCGCAAAATGTGTTTTATCAATCTCTCGAAGTTTGCCGATGCATTGCCACAACCGAAAGAAATAACAGCGAGAGTCCGCTTCACGTTGAGTAATCTGGTTTGTGTTTATCCTCAGGGTGCAATCAGTAGTCGCTTTAGAGTTTCAGGTTTGGCAATATATGAGACCCAGAAAGATTGTCTACTGTATTATCAATACATGTCAGTGAAAACTGTCTTTTTTGTTTGACGTCATTTTAAGCCCTGTGGTCAACGCAAAACGCAGAGAGCTATCTAGACAGACGAGCACCATTGGCTGTTAGATGGTTTGAAGATTTAATGTTGCTTCATTTTTCCAACATATGAGCAGCCTTTTGTTGTTGTTTGCTAGTAATAAATCTAGTCGCTGGGTGGTTGTCGGTTTGGTCTAATGTTGCATGTATCTATTCTTGGGTTATCAAATTAGTTCAGTGGTAGTTAAAGTGAACAAAAAATTCCCTTTTGAAATCTTGCGATGTAAGTAATCTGTTTCTGTGACCCACGGTTAACTTATGTGGCCAGCACAACGACCAACCGCTTTTACTTTTTACTAGTGTCAGGTACCCATTAGATGGCAAAATCAAAATTCCAGTCTTCGGATTTGAATTTGAACCCTGGACCCCAGGTTCAGACACCGTACCTCCAGTGGTACTTAGTGGTCCCGAGCTATATTACCTAGGCTATTAATTATAGCCTCTAGATATATAACTTACTAAACCATACAAATAATGGAACTTTACAAAGTCGCAGTTAAACCAATAATATTGAGTTTATTTTGAAAACAACAACAAAAAACCCCACTAAAGATACAGGTAATAGGCCAACAAAATAAATAAAAATGAAAATTCAAAAAATTGTAATAAAAATCAAATGACAGTACTCTCTGAGACACACTACTGTCGTTTCAATCACTAAATATTATATCTCAAAATAAATAGCGGGGCTAATTTGATAAAGACAGTATAACCCAAACAAGAAAAACATGAAAAATACTTTTTACAAGAACTTCAAAGCTTATATGGCGTGTATCAATTAGTTTGGAGCAGCCATGTAATTAAGTTCTGCTCTTTTAATGGGTGATAGTGTTAGGACTTCTGTAGTATATTGAGCGATACAACAGACCTTGCCTATTGAAGATCCACGTCACCTTAACGTAGTTGGCTGTAGGTAGTTGCAGGGCCGGTCCTACTGATTGTGGTGCCCCATGCGAAACTGATAGCGCGGGGCCCATTCTTGGTTGTGATAATAAGTGAAAATTAATATTTTTATTAGAAAATAAATTCGTCTTTGCATTTATTCATACTTTATAAAGTACAAAATAACTGTCAAATTTACTTTACGAGCCATCTACGTTTGATAGTAGTTTTTCAAAAAAAGCTGATAACATTATGCCTTTTAGATTTACTATCCTCTAGCAAAATATTGCTTTTTTTTTTTAAGAAGTCAAGGTAGATTTAGATCTAAATTTGTATGCCAGTGACTATTAAATTAAATAGAGCTTGTTGGACTAGTCCGTTTCGTATCTTTTTAAAAAACTATTGGGCCGGAAGTCGCTTTTTTTCTTATATATTTTTGCATTTTTCAGTTCTCTTTTTAAATTAAACTGACATTATTATGCTATAATTTTAAGTGTGTCTGATAGAGAAAACAATCTGCACTAAAATACGGGTGGTTGGGATCAAACCAGATAGAGGCTATAAAAAGAAATAGTGCTGAAACTAGCGCGGGAAACCAAAAATGTACAGTACTGTATTTGATGAGTGTTTTACCCAAGATCTGTGCTGTTTTTTAGGACTAGCTTATTTCAAGTACCCGGCATTTTCCAATACACAATTTCATACACAAAATAATTGTTGAAAAAAAAATTTTAATTTTTTTAAACCTTAAATGATTTTAATGTCTGTCAAAGTCGACATTGTGGCATTCATAATAACTAAATCTATGTTCAAATATAAACGAATCGTCCCGACTAACATACTATAGAATATCTGACACCCTTTTTAGTGCAAAGAATTGAAAGCGCATGAACTACAAATTTGCCTTTTCTAGTTAAAATAATACAACTCTACTTTAGTAGAAGCATTACTTGTTCTGGAACTAACAATGATCCAATGATAGGCCTTTATATTTAGACTTAGAAGACGATGCGCAAACTTTTTCTAAACATTAATTTGTTTAACTCTTGAATCAATAATGCATTGGCGTCCGCAAGGAAGTATATTGTGTTGCACTTGCACCCCCCCTGTGACGTTCCATTCCTCAGCCATTTTGGTTTGTCTATTTTTTTTATTTCATTTCATGTAATTATTATTTTAATCTAG
Source organism: Biomphalaria straminea (assembly GCA_021533235.1). Classification (NCBI taxonomy): domain Eukaryota; kingdom Metazoa; phylum Mollusca; class Gastropoda; family Planorbidae; genus Biomphalaria; species Biomphalaria straminea. The sequence goes on along the minus strand of JADKLZ010000130.1, from coordinate 6,302,569 downwards.
CTCCGGTCTAGGTCAACCGGCAGACCTAGTTAGCTCGGTATTTAAGCCAGGTTTTTCCATCTCTGCACCATTTGTCTAATAGAGAATTTCTGATTAGTTGAAGCTCGGCAATTCCAGTACCACCTTATCTCGGTTGTCAGGTGAAAATTCCTGCTCTTGAAAGGGATGGCCAAGCGTACTGGTTGCTAGCCACTGATAAATGAGCAGTCGGCAAGTGTAAAAGTCCAAACAAAGGGGTTATGTCCAGACCTAACGGGATCTCCGAAAAGCGGATAACGTTGGACACCAACTCGAGGGTTGGTCGGGTTCTCCTGGGACTCGGCTGATTCGCGGGTCTCTCAAATGGGCAGAATTGGGTTGACCGGCGCGGCCTTCACGAGCTGCGTCGGGCGGCTCTCTTGCGCTCATCAACTAGGCTCTATCTAGCCCGTCCCCTGACGTCGTAGTAGAGGATCGCGTCGAACCCAGTGAAAGTTCTAATACTGGAGATATCGAGAAACCTTCGTCAAACCACTCCCCATTGTGGGAAACTCTTAGCCTACAGTGGTAGTGATGAGCAGAGTGGAGTGGATCCACCGCTACGGAGTTTTGGACCCTCTTGCAGGCCCTAGTGCACACACTCCCACCAAGATCAGTAAATAAGGCCGCCAACGGCCTTAACCCTTCTACATCCGTGAGTAGCACAACCAAACATAGTGAACGCGGGCACGAGCAGACCCAAACAGGTTCAGTTGTCCAATTAGCGGGCGGTAGGGCTGGTTGCGATAAATCCTCTTCTACTCGCCCCGTGGCCTTGTCTCGGGGGAACTTGTCAGGCCGTGAAAAATGGGTTTAAGTTCCACCCAGGAAAAAGACCTCTTCTCAGGCTACATTGCATTCATTCTTCTCTTGAATGATAGCCAGGCTGTGGTTCGTCAGCCACAACCTTCTGGTGACCATGTCCCGCACCAGTCACAAATGACTGAAAGATCATTAGAGACGAGCCTAAAAAAACCAGGCCAATACAACAGAAAGTTGCTACTTGCTAGTCCCTTAGCAACTCCCAATTTCGAGCTCCAGCTCAATATTTGCGGCCTTGTGTCGAAGATACTTGAGCTCTCTAAGCTCCTCCACGAGAGGACAATAGATGCCTTGATCTTGTAGCAGCCTTGGTAGGCAAGAAACGTAGCTGCAACATCACTCGCATATAGATGTAAATGCACTGAGTGCTGAGGGATTATCACATACGTGAAGAACGGCCTAATCACACGAGTACCAATGCCCAGTTGCACATGGGCGAACCGACGCCCTCACCCTCACTATTCACAAAAATGGGCGAAAATTTACGGTGACAAATGTCTATAACACGCCTAAGCACGAACGTTCTCTAAACTTTGGTGACACTTCGCTGTTCTACTCCACCATCGTAGCTGGAGATATTAATGCCAAGTCTCCTGCCTGGGGCTTTGATATAACCGACACCTCGAGCAAAAAAGTCCATGACCTTAGCAACACCACTCATTTTTTTTCTACTGTGAAATAAAACAACCCCGCACACTGGCAATGGGTCGCTCTCAAGACCCGATCTTACATTCATATCTGCAGATCTTGACAATAAAACCACATTTGAAGTGCTTGAGGATATCGGAAGTGACCATAGTCCCATAGAGATCTCTATTGCTCTCTCCAAGATCAGGGGTGTAGCCACTAAACTCCCACGTAAATGGAGCTACACCAAGGCCGACTGGTCAGCGTTTAGTGCGGACGTCGACGCCGCACTATCCTCCATTGCAGTGGAGAAAGGGTCCGTCGACCAAATATGCGGCGAAATAACTGCAGCAGTGTAAGTTGCGGCTAAGAGGTATGTCCCCCAGACCTGTCCCGGCGCACGGCATAGACCCGCTTGGTCGAGAGAGTTGAACCGAATAGTTTCGATCAGGAAAAGGGCGCGAAAGAAAGCATATCAGAAAGGTACTCCCGAATGCCGCCGCAAGTTCAACCACCTACGTAGGCAAGCCTTTGAGGTTGCCAGAAAAGTGCTTTCTGACCACTGGAATGATGCCTGTGCCGGGCTGTGTCTGAAAGACACCTCGAAAGCCTGGAAACTTCTACGTAACTTGGAGGCCACAAGTATAGTCCGCACGCCCGCTCCACTATTGTCACCCATTGAAGAATCGGTCTCTAAAGCTTCAAAAATGGCCGACTTGTCCCTTGCTCGGGGAGAGAGCAAGGGATAAACTCCTCGAGTTTGTGAATCGAACCTGTGTGAAGTCTACTCTGCCCAGGGCCTGGCGCTGTGCAATCATTGTTCCCATCCTCAAGAAAGGCAAAGACGCGACTAGCGTATGAGTCCAGACCCATATCCTTGACCTCCACCATTTGTAAAATGGCTGAAAGGATGGTCAACGAGCGGCTAGTTTGGTCCTTTGAGAATGCCAGTATCCTAGCGCCAGAGCAGGCTGGCTTCAGGGCTTACTTGAGCCCTATCAACAAGGTCAACTTATTCGTACAGGAGGTCAGAGAGTACATATGCAGTGTACCTGGACCTGAAACAGGCTTACGACCGCGTGTGGAATCAAGGCCTCTAAAACTTAGAGCCATGGGTGTGCACGGCCGAACCTACCAGTGAGTTAGGGCATTTTTGACCGTTAGGAGCACACGAACGCAATACCAGCACTCCCTAAGTATGCCAAAATTCCATCAGAATAGCTTACCGCCGGGCTCTGTCCTCCCGTGCACACTTTTCATGGCCTATCTTAACGATTTGCCCAGCTCACTGCGGACACGAAAGCTGCTATATGTGTATGACAACGTCCTCTGGTCAACCGGGAAGCGAGCTGACCACATACTTCAAGTAGCACTTCAAGCAGACCTCCATACCATCTCCTCGTACTGTGAAAAGTGACATATTCATATAAACGTTGCCAAAACGACCTGGTCCCTGTTCAGCCTGGGGATCGACATTCTCAAGGCTCCATTCGAGCTTCAACTCGGTGGGCTGAGAGTCAAATGCAAAAAACACGCCAAAATATCTAGGGGTCAACCTGGATAGAAAATCGACAATGCACTTGCACATCCATAAAATTGAACGGAAGACCTCGGAGAAGTTAGGGTTAGTACGAAAGCTGGCCAGCACTAAGTGGGGAGCCAGAACTGACATGCTCCGCACACTGTACATTGGGGCTGTCCGCTCGCAAATAGGATATTCACTGGCAGTCCAAGTCTATGCGAGCAAAACCGCCCTCGAATCACTCGACGAAGTACAGGCTCAGGCATTACGGTTCATAACTGGCACCTTTAGGACAAGCCCCACATGCGCTGCAGAAATCATGTGCAACGTGCCTCTCCTCTCGGCATGAGGAGAGAGAGGGCAGTAGTAGTGGCCCTGGAGCGCTATTAAAGGGGCGACTCAAGGCTCCCCACCCAAGTCCTTGTCAGTCAGTGGAGAGATAAAAACAGGATCCGACGGACATCATTTATGCATGTTGCTACTAATTTGAGCATGCAAGCTGGACTCTCCACAGACCAGGTACCAATCCGCAGGATAAGTACCTGCCCTCCTTGGAGGCGTTATCCCAGCCTTCCCATTAACCTTACACTAGTGGGTCTGGAAGGGGGGCACTAAACGACACCCAACTATAGTCAAAAAAAGTCAACAGACACACTGAAATCGTACCCATCCGATGCCATCTTCTGCTATACAGATGGGTCCGTACTACGGGACCCTGTGAGAACCGGGTATTGGGCCTTGATTTGTTACCCGGACCTAAATCCTGACAAACTGTCGGGGACATGCGGCCTCGCCGCATGTAGCTTCGACGCTGAATTAACGGCTATCATCACGGCACTACGCCATATTGGGGAAAAATTACGTAAAAAAGAAACCGTAGCGACATCTGTTGTAATGGTCACTGATTCTAGCTCCTGCCTCCAAGCCATGGCTGGCTTGGGGGGGGGGGGAGTCACCTTTGGTAGAAGAGGCATTAGGCGCCGCAAATAACATCCGCCTATTTATTGGAGCTGTCATCTTTATGCAATGGGTGCCCTCGCACTGCGGCCTGGGGGGGGGCAATGAAACGGCAGACGCTTTAGCAAAAACGGGTGCGCTGGCCGTTCCCACTTTCGAAGCCCAAGTACCAAGCTACGACATTAATCCGAGAGTAGGTACATGACAAGTGGTTGAAATCCTGTGTTGGCTCCAACAAAGCCCGAGGAGTCTGGCAGCATTTGCGCAGCCCGCACTGCGACTAAAACAGTCGGAACAGTCGTTAATTGCGCCGTGTAGAACGGGGCACTGCCCTGTTGGTGCTTATTTTGCCCGGTTCCGGCCCAATTTTGATGCCCGTTGTCGACACTGCGAAGAGTCGGTTGAAACGGTGGAGCATTTCTTGCAAGAGTGTCCCCAGCTCCGAGAGCTGCGGAAATACATGTCTGCAGAGTCACTTAATCTGTATGGAGGCTTAAAGGCATTACGCCAAACAGCAGAATTTCTCGCCAGGGCTCTACGGGAGAACTGATCCTTGCATCCCTGATTTTCATTTTGGAGTTTATCTCAGATTGGTTGAACATACAATTTTGATAGGTTATTGTATTATGCAAATTTAGAGGTTGTCTCAGCCACGTTAAGAAAGACAGCAAAAGCTAGAATCCCGGCCAGTCTTGAGTAGTTGTTCATTCTAGCAAGATTAAATTAAATAGTCTCAAGCTTGCTATTTTATTGTGTAGATCATTTAGTATTCCAGTAGAAATATATTAACAACTTCATTTGATTACAGTTTATTCTTGTAATTATTGTACATTGCTGTTCCAAGTTTTAAATTAAAAGTTTCTGTATTTTGAAAAGAAAATATTTCTTCATGAATCTATTAATATATACTGTCAGCTGACAACTTCTAGATCCTCGGCATCACGGTCATAAGATCTTTATTCAAGACAAGACAAAAGAAGCATCTTCAAAGATCACTTGCACTGTAGCACATGATACCTTTTACTCAAGCCACCTTTAAAGATCTTCTTTCACCGTGACACCCCCTCATCATCATTACTCCTTTGGGTTCCTCATGGAACATAGGGCCTCAACAAAAAACACGTCACCTAGCTATTACTGTACAAAAATCAATCATTAGACATCATTAGCAATTTTATTATTAGGTCTAGGTAAGCCTATTACTATAAAAAATCAATCATTAGACATCATTAGCAATTTTATTATTAGGTCTAGCCGCAGGGGCGGCCCTAGCAGTGCGCGGGGCCCTGGGCGAGCGTCATGTGCGGGGCCCCTAGCCGTAAAGGTAGACTATATATATATATATATATATATATATATATATATATATATATCGTACCACATCTTGCTAACGGGCTAATCATTCTCTAATTCTGCAACAATAACAATACAGTATGTTCTCTTCAAAGCTGTGGGCCTTATTTTTGTAACAAAACATAGAACATTACGTAGGGTACTGCTGGTTTACTATTGCCTGCTAAAGTACATTATATACTGTATTTTAATTGTTCTGCATCAACAGATGCAAATAAAAAAAACACTCGCCACTACTAATATTTTGTCGCCTCTTTCACTCTGCTAATTGAAGCCAATAGGATGTTCTTTAAGAATAAAGTGTTCTATAGGAGTTACAGTGGTCCATTCACTTTCGAAGACCCGACTTTTGCGGAAAGGCTGTATCACGTTTTTTTTTTTAAAAATAATTTATAAAAACAAGGTTACAAAGACAGTTTGTGTGGAAACACAAACTCAAAATCTGCCCCGAAGTGGTCCACCCAGACAGGTAAAAAAGAAGGTTTCAATATTTTCAGAAAGTACATCAGAATGAAATTCTATCAATGACAAATAAATGACATATTAGAATGGAGAAAGAAGGTTGACAGATCTTGTGTAGTGCCCCATTGAAGTTTATTAATTACTTTACCACTTTATGACACGTGATATGAAAAACTACTTATTAATTGTTGATTTAAATTATGCCCAACTTATATGCATACAAAATAGATTTTTTCTGTGTAAATTTAATGTAGTAGTTAGTAAAACAAAACTTACTTAACTTAGCAATACAAATGTAAAAAAAAAAAAAAAAAAAACGTTTGCATATAAACCTGTTTAAAAAGGGTAATTAATAATCTACTATATTGCAGAGCTTTCGGTGTTTATTAAAATTAATAATGAATAGTTGTAAAAGTGATGTATTTTTCGGTTTTAGAAAAAAAAAAATAGCCGTTGCATCAGAACTTTGAAAAGTCTTAAATATTATGATGTCGGATTTTCACTAACTTTTCTAGTTTACGAGATCTAGACGCAACGGATGGACGGACAGACATTCCACACAAAACTAATAGCGTCTTTTCCCCTTTCGGGGACCGCTAAAAATACTCCCGCGTTTTTTTTTTTTGTTTTTTTTTTTAACACGTTCACACAGTAGCCAATTGGAAAAAAAAGAAAACTTAATATGTCATGCTGGAGGCTGATTTGCTGTATAAGCACATAAACTGGTGATACTGTTTATATCCGAAAAATAGTATACGTTTATGAAACAGCTTACTGCGAAAAGCTGACCTTTGCGTGCGGTCTTAGAACGTATCACCAGCGAGAATACACCGTACAATTGTTTAGTTATTTTCAGTGCGTTTTTTATAAAAAAAAAATGGATTGCCTAATTTTTTAACTATTAATAAATTAATAATAAATGCTAAAATTCAAGAAAATTAATATTTTTCCCCACATTGAAAAAAGTGAACTACGACGTGACGGTAAAAAAAAGCACTGATTATTTTCATTAAATAATCAATTGGTCAAAACTCCATTATTGTTACTACAAATGTATTTTTCATATACAATTTTTCATAATGCAAATAGTAGTTAAAACCTCATCACTACGCATTTTCCAAATAAAATCCGATTTGACGTCGAAACGATTAAGATTGGTTGCTTCTATTTATGTGTTTTTATTGTGAATGTTAAACGATGATAGCCTCTAAGACTCGTCTGTCTTTACCGAAACAAAACGGTATTTCGAAATAAAAAATGTAATCTTAAATAGCAATTGGTATAATTGGTATACTGGGAAAATATTGAGTAACTCATTTAGTTTTGGAAGTTGGTGACAATAAAATCTCCCAGCGCGGGGCCCCCTTCAGGCGCGGGGCCTGGGGCGGTTGCCCCAGTTGCCACCCCCTAAGACCGCTACTGGGTCTAGGTAAGCCTATTACTATAAAAAAATCATTAGACATAATTAGTTATTTTATTATTAGGTCTAGGTAAGCCTGTTACTATAAAAAAATCAATCATTAGACATAATTAGCAATTTTATCATTAGGTCTAGGTAAGCCTATTACTATAAAAAAAAATCAGTCAATAGACATCATTAGCAATTTTATTATTAGGTCTAGGCATTGAAAAGTAAATCTATTAATAAACTATTTATTAAATAAGTAGAAGTATTATAATGAATATTGTACCTATAGATCTAGATTGACTAAATTATAAATAGATCTATAGATCTAGTCAAGTACATTAGGTATAGATTATAGTAAATGTATTACAGTAGCCTAAATTATTAGATCTATGTCCTATGTCTATATCTAATAATTAATAAACTTTAGTGTTTAGTAATATCTAGGCTTTATTATAATAAATAATTGACTATAGGAATAGCATTGGATAGACTCGGCACTCTAGTCTCAAGATAGAATCTATACTATTACTAGATCTATTCGATTGTTATATATAGATCTAGACTAGAATTAGATTATTGATCTAAATATAGAACCTACTAACAGAGAGATGATATGCGGTGCTAGCTAATAGTATTGCACAAGAAACGAAACGGTTTTTTTCTAAACTCTAATACTTGGTATGTAATAGTAAAACAGCACCTACCTAAATAAATCGTAACTAGAAATCAAAAACCATAAGTATAGACTGGTCGTAGGATGTTATTTTCATTTGGGAAGAGTCAAATACGTTTTATGTACTACATCTACGTGAGAAAAAAAGATGGCGGCAATTGAGCTATAAATTCTAGGACGTAAATTTCAGTCTATATATAACTATGATCTTTAGTTTTGAAAAGTACAAAACTTCGTTATTCCTAATATTTTGCCTTTGTAGGCTACGCATGCACCTATGCGCACCATATCAACAATTTCATAATGAAAGACATAGGAAAATATATATAGGCTTCTGATGTGGATCTATTTATTGTTGGCATGGCTTCTTTATGTATGGCGGTTGTCTTATCGATTCAAATATTTAGAATTAGTTTTTAGTCAAAAGTAAAAGAAAATGAGCAGAGCGTGCTCTAACGATCGTAGAACGATAGACCAATGCGGCCAAGGGATAAATCCTAAAGTTTGAAAAATCATTTTGCATCAATAAATTGAATATTTTTACACAGTAAGTCAGTCAGTCTATCCGAGTCTATCGTCTATCCTATCCGATCTCTAAACACTAACTAATGCCGACTTAGTTAAATTTTATATCTATCAATTATCTGTTTTAGATCTACACTAGATCTAGATTCTGTCTTAGATCTACACTACTTCTAGATCTAGATATTGCTAAATACAAATATATAGATTATATCTAGAATAATCTAGATCTAGAAAGTAGTCTTTTTTTTACTAGAGTTTTAGTCAGAGTCTAGATCTATAGTTTAGATCGCCTAAAAAAGTTGTTGATCGAATTTTGACAACAAAAGAATGTGTTCAATGTCTTCAGTCTAGATCTAGACTTATAAGCTAGTTAAATTAATAGTTGGGAAGATAATCATTATGCCCGCCTGACAAAGATTTTGTAGGAAAGATTAGAAATATAATAATACAGAAAGTGTTCTATTAATTACATAGGTTATGACTTAAAAAACAAGCTATAAATACTTTTACTTTTATACTGCTCATAACTGCTGTATAACTAAATCTATGTTTGCCCAAATTTTTCCAATAATAATTTGTTCTTCATCAGCCAGTCTATATATATATATATGTCTATGAAAAAAACCTAAATTTATTGTATATATATATATATATATATATATATATATATATATATATATATATATATATATATGTCTGTGGTTGAATTTTATAAAGCCTTCGTAACTTCTTCTATAGAGAAATGACTTTTGTAATTTCTTTTACAGAAAAATTGGGTTATTCGCGTCTGACACATATATAATTTTTATGGTCAGCAACAATCCCTATTAAGAACTTTAACTTTTTTTAAAGGCTAAAATTCACCTTATTATTAAATTTTTATTAAATGAAGCTGGCAATGCCGCTTTTTTTTTTAAAATGCTGAAGGCTAGGCGTTTTCAATATTGAATTACACCCAGAAATTAAAATTTTGTCTGTTTTTATTAAGATTTGCATCATTTTTCTGAAGTTTTCATGACTTTTTTGGTATATTTTACAATTAGGGAGAATTCCAGAAACCCTTATTAGTACGTTAAAATGGTTTATTATAGTAATTTACACCTAGAATTAGCGCGGGGCCAATGAAAGTGCAGGGCCCACTGCGGTCACACAGGTTGCAGTGGTCTAAGACCGGCCCTGGGTAGATGTTTCAGGGACTTGCCACCGTATCTAAGTGTGAGATGTGTTATTTCTTGTCGCTGTGCTACATATATATTACCCTGTACATTATATAACATGAAAGAAATTCTAACATAATGTATTAAATTATTTACCTAACTATGCACATTATAGTTCATGAATTAAATGTTCATTAAAACAAGATGACTTTATTGATCTAATCAAATGGAAATAAAGTTTGACTACAATTGACAACCTCAGCGTAACTACTGTACAATACCAACATATATAAGATGCACAATATAGATGCACATACGAACAATATTCAAACACGAAAAACACATACACACTAACAACTAGCGCTCTACAAATAGACTTCTATGTACTTCTCGATGACGACAGAATGTATAAGGTACCATGCATTCAAATTCGAAATTAAATGTTATCATTTACTACTGATTAGCCTATCAAGTTATGTAATATAAGGCATTCCCTAGACCTGTAAAGCCTACCTTCACAGATATTCCATCCAAAACAGAATAATAGTTCATAAATAAATGCAATACATGTTTGAGAATGAAAATATTTTATTGAGTCAGATAAAAAAAAATGGCTATATTGATTATTACTATCAAGTTATTCATGACATCAGTTCTTATACTGTAATCTGTAAGCCTCCTTGACTCGTATAAATATTATTCAAAACAGATTGTCAGCCAGGCTATTGGGATTTCGACTGTAAGAAGACATGTGACTCAAGATGTCCTAACTCGTGCAGCGTTGTGGATGGATCTTGTGCTACGCGTTGCCTTGGTTACACCGACGCTCCATTATGTACAAAAGGTAAAATTGATGAATTATGACAAATATTAAAACTGTAATCTAGGTAAAGTTCATGAAATATACAGAGAGAGCAGTATTTTACTTTATTTTCCCCAAGCTTTTGAATGCTTGTAGATTTACCTCATTATTTGATGACAGCGATTTCTTTTAGGGGTAGTCGTGGCAATTTGTAATTTTGATTTTGTTTGAAAATTTGGGTTGCAGTTGAGCTTCAAAACTCACCATAGCAACACCTATGGGATATAATGACCAGTTTTATTTGTTTTATTTCTAGGAATAATGCTTGAATTTCTAAACACTTAATTTCTAAATGGAGTCCAGCTACTTTTACATGGTTTGGGGAAGAGGGCAGGAGACTCAAACCTTATCCATTACGGCTTAGCTGATTGACTCAGTTGTAGGCAACTTTCCTTTTTTTCAAAAACTTTTGGTGTGTGTGTGCGTGTGATCTTAAAAGATTTTGTGACTGCTTTTGGATTTAGTTTTTTTCAGGTTGTTGATTTATTTTATTAGATTTGTATTATTAATTGAGCTGAGTGATTTGTAGTAAACAGATCAGACATCAGTGTATACAATATTTGAAAATGGATTAGGGAGATCTGGCTAGACTTAGGATATTATATGTTAAAACGTAGCATTCAAAAAAAGGTTACTGTTGTTGATATTTTAAAAAATAAAGTAATTTTTGTATCACAAATTCTTATACAAAATTTTGATCTATTTTAATTAAACATAGACATTTTTTTCTCTTTTATGAAACATTTTTGAAAAGTTCAATTTAAAATAACATGGCGCTAATGTTAAAGTTGTTAATAAACAGAATGTCCTCCTAACAAATGGGGCGTGAACTGCCGTAAAAACTGTAGCGACAGGTGTGCCAATAGATTCTGTAACAACTTAGATGGATCTTGTACTTCTGGATGTAACGGATATTCTGACCCCCCGTATTGTACTCAAGGTAAACTGTTTCTTTGTTCCGTTTTTTTTTTCGTAAATAACTACAATGAAAGACATACAAACTCGCCTGAAGAAATAGAATAGATCATCAGACTATTAATTTTGAATAGGCTGAAGCTGAAACCTATTTTTGAAATGTTTTGTTTCCGATTCCTTCAGAGTTGAATATAATTTACTTCCTAGTCCAAACCTCCCACAGGACAACGGTAGGGCAGCTTGCAGGGTATGAACCCTGTACCAACGAGACAACCAAACGATAGTACATCGCGCTTACTACACAACCAGCCATCCATCCATAAGCTATTGACGTCAGCAATAAGAGCCGTTGGAGGAAATCCGATAAAAGCGACGTCTGCAAAGTGAAATTAACTAATAAAATAATTTATTTTATGTATTTTCTACTATCATATATATTCGGCAATCATCTAGTCTACAGCCTACAATGAAATATTATAAACACTTGTACTATTTTTTTTACCTGTCAGAGTTCACTTTTATGTTTGGCTTAACTTGGCTTCTGTCGCTCACAAGGGGTTTGTTTGATTACTACTATTACGAACAATTATTACTTGATACAGTTTAACTCCAGATATCCACTCAATTAGAATTTCTTTTTACTAAATAAACTTCAACTCTTGATAATAACTTTGATATTCAATAAAGCACAAGGATATGGACTCTTAGGAAATAGTAATACACAAAACACCAATCCAGGAAGTAGGCTAAACATCCAACCTTCCTGGACCGGGAACAAGACCTCACTCACTTAACACACTCTTTCGTACATTCAACAAAGACTAAATGATTCAGTCATACCACGCGCTAAAGACTCTCACATTCACAACAAGGGGATATGAAAACTATCATACTGTTATATACCTGGTGACACAGATGGGGGTAGTGCTGTGTGTGTGTTTTAGCCTACCCAAATCGCCCCAGTCCAGCGCAGGACGAGCGGTCAACCGTGACCAGTCACAATACACGCCAGTTCCGCAAGGACCAGTATCGTAAAGATTACGCACGCAAGTCACGGGGAAAGTGAGCAACTGGAGTGGTCAAGAAAGTTCGAGAAGGCCAGTAGAGACGCTATATAAGAGCGAGTGTGTCAGAATCGAGGACTTCACGTTACCTCGCTATGTAACAAGAACGAGGCGAAGTAAAAAACCAGCACTGTGTGTGAAGTCCGGAGCAAGGTTTGGTTTTTGTACAGTTAATGTTGTTGCCAATTGTGATGTATTTGAAATTAAAATGTTGCTGAGAATTTTGAGCCCTGAGTTGAGAGGTTCTTTGAAGTTCGTTGTATCGTGTTTGCAGAGAGCCTGGATAGGAGACACTCGTTACAATACCAAAAAAAAAATTCTCGCCATACCCCCCCCTGGCAATGACCTATGAGGATAAAATAGCCCCTACACAAACCGCACTATACCAAATTATCCCTCCAACGTAACACATACTTTTATTTAGTCCTTTATTTTCTGTAGCAATGCTTTAGATTTCAGAGGCTTTTTTATATTGTAGAACAAGATATAGTCGTAATAAAATATTCCTTTAAATGCTGCATACTTGAGGCCTATATTTCATACTGTAATAATTTTGTTCTCATATACAGTAGACTTCAAACAATTAGCCGCCTTATCAACAAATTGATTTATAATTTCTTTTTTTTTTGGTTTCGAGCAATTATTAAAAAGCAAAATAGTTTAAAAATAGACGTAATAAATTTTGAGCGATAGAAAAGTACACACCACCTAATTGTCTTTATGCAATGTCAAGGAGTGATATTGAGCATCATGCACCAAAAATGTTATTGGGTGCTTAAAAATGAAAGGAAGTATAATTTTGAACCATAACATCCTGGAACTTTGTAGGTCAGATCCTAGAGCTTTGAAGGTTAGATTATTGAATGTGGTATGTCAGATATTAGAACTTTGTATATCAGATATTAGAACTTTGTATGTCAGATATTAGAACTTTATATATCAGATCCTAGAACTTTGTATGTCAGATCATATAATGTAGTATGTCAAATATAAGAACATTGTATGTTAAATATTAGAACTTTTTATGTCAGATATTAGAACTTTGTATGTCAGATATATTTAGAACTTATATATGTGAGATTGTATAACTTTGTATGTCAGATGTTAGATTTTTGTCTGTCAGATCGTAGAATTTTGTACGTCAGATATTATAACTTTTTATGTCAGATCGTTGAATGTGGTATGTCAGATATTAGAACTTTTTATGTCAGATATTAGGACCTTTTATGTCAAATATTAGAACTTTTTGTCAGATATTAGAACTTCGCATGTCAGATATTAGAACTTCGCATGTCAGATATTAGAACTTTGTATGCCAGATATTAGAACTTTCTATGTTATATATTAGAACTTTTTATGTCAGATATTAGAATGTTTTATGTCAGATTTTAGAGATTTTTATGTCAGATATTAGAACTTTTTATGTAAGATATTAGAACTTTCTATGTTATATATTAGAACTTTCTATGTCAGATATTAGAATTTTTTATGTCAGATATTAGAACTTTTTATGTAAGATATTAGGACTTTTTATGTCAGATATTAGAACTTTGTATGTCAGATATTAGAACTTTTTATGTCAGATATTAGAACTTTGTATGTCAGATATTAGAACTTTGTATGTCAGATCGTAGAACTTTTTATGTCAGATATTATAACTTTTTATGTCAGATCGTAGAACTTTTTATGTCAGATCATAGAATGTGGTATGTCAGATATTAGAACTTTGTATGAAGCGTATTTGGACAGACCTGTGAAGAAAATCGTTTTGAAATAAAATTTCTGCCGTTTTGATTGCCAAAAGGGCTTAGTTTTCTATGTTCATGACAAGTAATGACAGGTTCGAAGTTTTTCGAATGAGTTAGTGAAACCAAGCGTCAACGAGCTAGGAATTAAGTTCATCTAGTGACTCAGCCAGGGTGGGCTGATGTCAGTAATTAATAATAGTTCTGACAGTTACTGCATCTGTTTAGGTGAGTTCAAGTTCCGTCCTTGCCCACATTGTACTGCAGCGTCCGCGTCATGACTACTGGTCCTTAAGCTGACAGGAAATTACAACCGTTGTCAAGGAGTAGTGATAGCTTTCAAACATTTTATTTCATCCAGTCCCTCGAAAAAAAATGAAACTGCTTCTCTAGATCAGTGGTTCTCAACCTTTTAAGCTCGGTGACCCTCTTTACAATCTTACACTCTGCAGCGAGCTCCCCTCCGCTCACACACACAGCAATAGGAGAATAAACACAAACAATCCATTTTTTTCGATGGTCTTTGGCGACCCTTGACATATCGCCAATCAACCCCAAGTGGGTCGCGACCCACAGGTTGAGAAACCCTGGACTAGTACGTAATACGCATATTAAACAGCAATGATGGGTGATGTAATTATTAATTCAAATTATCAGATCCGATAAATTGACTTTACCGAAGGAATTTTAATAGTTTTCAATTTTCATTTTCTGCGGAACCACAGTTTTAGAAACACTGGACTAGATGTAAGAATAAGTAGATTTGAATGAGTTTGGAATTGAATGAAACATTACTCAAGTCAATACCACGTCAACAAAGTCTTCGATTCAAATGAAAACGAGTCTCGTTGTTCACTAAGGGCGTGCGTTTTCAGGAGCAGTATAGCATTACAAAAGTGACCAGACGCTCCGACTTAGGCGTGAAAGTCCCGATTTGGACCGTCTAACACGCTTTTCATTAAAACATTGATCAATGCAACGCTTTTATTTTAAAATCTTTCTTAATTTTGTATCTAATAACCATTCGTCGATCTCTTCTTTGTTCTTATTTCATGTTCACTGGTTAACAAACTTCTGTGTTGAGGCATCATGGGTAGTGCTTTGACTTTGCAGCCTGCTGTCTTCTTCTAGAAATGACGTCAGCACGTTTCCTGTCGACTTTTGGGCGTGTTGAGGTTCTGCATGTTTCTTGTAGATTTTGTGAATTAATTCCAACATTCAGTATTCCTTGGCTTGGCTTTCCTTTCAGTTCAGGTCCATTATATGGAAGGGGAGTTTTACCTTTACCGTAACCTATCCCTAAGTGACTCTAGATGTTAGTGGTGAACTAGTCTATGATATTTAGGGTGTTTAAATATCTGAACACATTTTTTCTACGTCTTTATAATTGTTCTTATAGCAGAGTGTAAGACTTAATAGAAATCTAGACATATTGAAACTCGCCTCCATCTACCTGTTAGAAATAAAAATCTGTCTGGAAAAGATTCAAGCAAGTTTAAATTTCGAAATTAGTATGTGCTTCTTCTTCCCTAGTGCCATTAGAGAAAAAAGGGGTTGCCTGAATCAGCCTGGAAAACCAATGACTAGCATAATTTCAAAGTATTAATTAACATGTATAATTGAGACATGAAATGCGTAGGAAATAGTTATCTCCTTTGTTTGAAGTAACGTCTGTAATATACAAGATCAGAAGATATGAAGGATGGCTCGTAACCCAAGACTCTCGGGCTAGAAGCGAGGCCTAAGTTCAAACTCATAGAGAAACGTTTGTATAGTCTATTACCGTAAGCCAGAAGTATGTTAGAGTCTGGTCTAAATGAATTAGAGATATTTTCTTACATTGCTTTTAATATCATACAGTTTATGTTATATTACAATACACTAAAAAGACTGTTTACAGGTTACTTTATTTTATTAACGTGAACAACTACTACAATAATCAGTCTTATACACACTACTGACACACTTAACAGAAAAACGTGAACACGTGAACTCACTGGACACAGAACAAGGGAGACTACAAGAAAAATACACACACAACATACATAAACATAAACACACATATAAATGTACAAGTTTATTTTCTCTATTGTAGAGCAAGTGAAACATTTTACATGACAAATTTCATCTAGCGTTCCCTTACAAAAAAGTAACCTTCGATCTGATTCGTTCCTAACCAAAATTCTGTATCTTAACGATTTTATTTGCTATTATTCAGCTTGTACTAATGGTCGCTATGGACTCAATTGTGCCAGTCCTTGTATAGAGACATGTCCAGATTGTGAGTCCTTTGGTGTAACATGTATGGAAGAAGGTAAATAAAATTTAAAAAATGGAAAAACTAAAGATACCGTGTAACTGCTAGTGACATGTAACTATTACATTATGTAGTATAGCTACAGAACTTTACAGTGTTACATTATATTACTTAGTTATAGTATTCTTTACTCTTAAGCGAAAACGACGCAATTTTGATTAAAATTTCAAGGTATGTGTATATAAATGAGAAAAAAAAACTCTCAACTCATTGGCCACAAGTGAAAAACTCAAGGTTGACAGCTATATCGGTTTGAAAATGTTTCATTGGTGAAAAATCAATATTGGCTAGATAGTTTTATGAATGAAAATTTTCTACGACCTCAAAGGAAAAAAAAAACTTGACACCGCTTACGGCACTGGCTTAGAGCAATACATTAAAACATTTCTTTGCAAACATAAACAGGTTTGAATGAATCAATAGACCTAATGAAACATTTGCGCACCATATTATAGTAATTTTATTTATTACTAGACATATATTACCTCGCGATCCGCAGGTCTTCATACTAATATCACTGCCAATATAGCCACTGAGAGTGTTTTGGAAATAATTAAAAGAAATAATAATGCTATAAGAAAGGGAATGAATGAATTTAAAAAAATAGTTAATCGGCCTAAATTCATTTTTTAAATAAAAAAATGCGCTTGTAGGTCTACATATATATATTTGTCAAGATCTAGAGTCTAGCTACTATTATAATAGATGTAGACCTATTATCATAAGAGAAGCTTATTAATTATTACACCCGGTATGTTAGTATATTGTAATGACTCTGTAATGCGCACCGCCATCCAGGCTCGTGCACAGATGCGCACTTCTAGTGAAAGGACTATAACATGATATTGACATGTGAGAATAACGACTTCCGCCCACGTTGAGAGCCAAGATGAAGAGACAGTGCTAATTGAAGATGTTGATTTATGTAACTGTCATGTCATGTAAATAAACATTGTTGTCCTCGTTGAGTTGCCTTCACTTGAAGTTATTACATTGGCGTCAGAAATGAGGATTATAGGCAACTCAACGAGAGGAGGTAGGCTTTGATTACAATGACATATTCGAAGCTATTACATCAGCTCTCAATTACACAGCTGAGACAAGAACTTCGGGACCGAGATTTAAAACCCTTCGGTAGCAAGGAAAGGCTTACGGCTCGTCTGCGGCAAGCATTGATTGAGGAAGATGAAGATCCGGAGACCTACCAATTCGAAGTTGAACCTGGGATTGTGGATGTCTTTGACAAGATCCAGGAGTGTGGGGATGCATTTACGGAACAATTGAACACGATAAGGATCATGATGAGAAACATGAGCAGGGATATAATGTTGAACGTAGATGAAAGTGTATTAGAAGTGGAAGAACAAATAGACCAAAGTGATCATATGGTGTCGCAACCGAAAGAAGGCATAAACTCGTTTGTGAAAGGGCAGCTGCCTGGTCAGGACTGTGGCTGCACAAACAGTGGTGATGTAGGCGCTGGGGATTGGAGCGCTGTCTGTGACTGTGTTGTGAGCAAGTCTGACGGGGGTGACTTTCAAGCCGAGGAACGTGACAACGATTGCTGCGACGATCTCACTGGGATATACCGAATCGAAAGGAAAGAGATGAATAAAGGAGCTGGAGTCTGTTTTGTCCCTGAAACGTTTGTTCCTGATTTAACTGCAACGAGTACCTCAATGAGCCGGACAGACCAAGACAACGTTGGGTCTGCGTCCAAGCCTGTTGCTATGGACTTTAAAGACCTCTGCCTATCTGCCGTGCTCATGAGAGAAATTCGAAGCTTGACAATTGTATCCAGAGGTTTGGCATGAACTGTACGTGCGGCGCATCACACAGGGAATGTGGATGCCAAGAAAACCATCAACAAGACATGTCTACTTCTACCATCATCATCGACATTGGCATGGATGAATGTCAGTCAACCCACTCTAAATCTGAGCTGTCAAGAGGAAGACATCTTCCACTTGAACTTGAGGAGACCTATATTTTGGACGTGAGACTGTTAGTTTTGGATGAATGCGGTATATCGGACTTTGTTTGCAACGTGGTTGCATGTGAACCTCCAACTTCTATGAGAGGCGTCTGTCGGGAGGGTCTGCTGAAACAGCGTGTCCGATCAACGGCTGTGCTGACGAAAACAGTGCTCGACAATATTTCTCTGTGTGTCAAACGGCCACATCATCGTCTCAACAACAGCCTGGTCAACTGGAGAAAGAGAAAGCGGCACTGGAGGAAAACAATGCGGATGGCTTTGCGGGGAACACCCTACCTACCGCCTGTGGCTCCCACTGATCGACCTCCACCTGAACTGTTAAACTTCAGCTGCAGTGTTTCTTTTCGGGACGAAAAGTGCTAAGACGGGGGGCAATGTAATGACTCTGTAATGCGCACCGCCATCCAGGCTAATGCACAGGTGCGCACTTCTAGTGAACGGACGAGAACAGGATATTGACATGTGACAATAACGACTTCCGCCCACGTTGAGAGCCAAGATGAAGAGACAGTGCTAATTGAAGATGTTGATTTATGTAACTGTCATGTCATGTAAATAAACATTGTTGTCCTCGTTGAGTTGCCTTCACTTGAAGTTATTACAATATGTAATATCTCCCATATAGAGCCTCATGCAGCCTGTCCGATCATAGTTTGTTTACATAGCGTTGTGCAAGAACATGAATGGGCGTAGTAAAATGCATGTCAACATGGAAGCTATAGCGAACGAATGTATGAAAAATGCTTTAGAAACACACAATTTGAGGGTTAATTTGATTGAAATATGAAATGAATGGAATTTATTTCGTATGTTAATTTGTTAATAGGGTTTGTTGCACTAGTCCGTTTCGTATCTTTTTTCAAAACTATTGGGCCGGAAGTGGCTTTTTTCCCTATATAACTTTGCATTTTTCAGTTCTCTTTATAAATTAAACTGACATTACTATGCTATAATAATAAGTGTGCCTGATAGAGAAAAAAATTCTGCACAAAAATACGGGTGGTTGAGATCAAACCAGATAGAGGCTATAAAAAGAAAAAGAGTTAAAAATAGCGCGGGAAAGTGCACATTTACAGTACTTTATTTGATGAGTATTTTACCCAAGATATGTGTTGTTTTTTTAGTACTAGCTTATTTCAAGTACCCGGCATTTTTCGATACACAATTTCATGAACAAAAAAAAAAAATTTTTTTTTAGTGATTTTAAACTTTAAATGATTTTATTCCTTGTAACTTCTTGTGTGAGTAAAGAGGCCAATCCTTTGTACTTTCACCATTATTTCTGCTTCTATTGTGCTTGGTATCTGCAATCCAGGACTTTCTTTTAAAGGTTACTTTTCATGTGGATCTATCTAGTGCCACTTTTTCCCAGCTGTTAGTGCCGACTTTGAAGAGCTTTATGTCGCGTTTGCATGCACCAGTGTACCTTAGCAGTGGAAGACCAGCGGATCTCCTGCCTTCTGTTAAATCACCATACTGTCAAAGTCGACCTTGTGGCATTCATAATAACTAAATCTATGTGCAAATATAGACAAATGTGCAAAGAATTGCAAGCCTATAATAAATCATACATGGTCGGACATGAACTACAGATTTGCCTATTCTAGTTAAAATAATAGCATGTCTTTACAGCTGTACTTCAGTAGAAGCATTACTTTCAGCCGACATTCTCTCTGTGGCATTGAAAAGTAAATCTATTATAAACTATAATAGATCTAAGTCTAATTACTAACTTATTAAATATATAGAAGTATTATAATGAATATTGTATAGATCTAGATTGACTAAATTATAGATAGATCTATAGATCTAGTTAAGTACATTAAGTTAAGCATAGATTATGGCTTTATGGTAAAGTAAATGTATTACGGTAGCCTAAATTATTAGATCTATGTCCTATGTCTATATATAAAAATCTAATAATTAATCAACTTTAGTCTTTATTAATATCTATACTTTATTCTAATAAAAAAAATGACTATAGGAATAGCATAGGATAGAATCTATACTATTACTAGATCTATTCGAGTTTTATATATGTATCTAGACTAGAATTAGATTATAGATCTAAATATAGGACATACTAACAGAGAAATGATATGTAGTATTGCACAAGAAAAGAAACTGGGTTTTTCTAAACTCTAATACTTGGTATGCAATAGTAAAACAGTAACCACTAAATAAATCGAAACTCGAAATCAAAAACGTAAATTTATTGTACTGTATATAGGTCTGTGGTTGAATTTTATATAGAAGAAATGACTTTTGTAATTTCCTTTACAGAAAAATTGGGCTATTCGCGTCTGACACATATATGTTCAGCAACAAACCCTATTAAAGTATAATGTAGATCTTTCCTCTTTGAATTAGATCTAGAATTAGGGCTAGATCTAGACTGTCGGCTTCGATAGATGAATGGGATTATAAAGTACGTCAAGGGTCAAGACTTTTAAATTCGACGTGAGCTTAGTTTTTTTTTTTTTTACACTGTTGGAGGACCTAAGAGACTTTCTATTCGAATCGCCTAGTACAATTACATTTGTAACTAACAGAACACACAAGATTAGATTTGTTGTCTTTACCCAATCGTTTATTTTCGTTATTACAAAAATATTCCCAAATAGACTTCGGTTATATATCATTCCATAAAAAAATATTCATCCGAGCGAGGCTCGGTCGGTGATACTAGTGTATTAGTAGGCGTACCTTTTGAACATTAACAAATAATGGGATTTTATGTTACATTGTTACATGATTTTGCAAATTAATACAGCATATACCCGTTGTTACATAGTTACTTTGTGGTACTTAGCTAATCTTATTACATTGATACCTCGTTATACTAATTTTAATGCTTTATAACTGTATGTATTATCTATAATTTCTAGACGACAAGCTCAAAGGAACATATTTTGGAATAGGTTTTGGAGTTTGTGCAGTTTGTATTCTTGTTATCCTTATACTTGGAATCATTTACATCAAAGTAATACACAGACGTTACAACATCTGTAATCACTGTATTCACAAATGTACGGGTGACCATGACGACGTGGAAGGTTGGTGGAAATATATTCAGCTTTTACTAGGCTTAATTTTGTTGTCACATTTTTGACGTTAAAATGTTTTCTTTGACTCCCGATTCTTTTACTACACTATTGTGAGAAAAGAAACACACACACACACACACAATCGATCATTATTGCGTCCTGTGCGTTGTGCGTCCCATCTCACCGTTTTAACATAATCTTGGCCCATGATTTATTGTATGTTACGTTGAATTCCAACGGTCTCTTAAATCGCAAACACATACTTCATATACACATACATAATTCTTGTATCACTTTTTCTAGCCTGACCCCATCACTAAAGCATAATTTTACGCACAGTCACGTGACTTTTCTTCGGCTTCTTAATGCAATATTAAAGAATTTCATAAACTCTATGTAGCTTGTGGTTAGACCCTTTTTGTTTATCACATTGGCGTAGTAATGCTCTCACCCTAAATTCTTTCCTTTTTTTTTTACAACCAACCTCAACAAATATAATTATTTCGTACACACGGAACATGCATTTATGTAAATAATGTTGGCTTTATTTGACTAGAAAAAAAGATTAATGTCTACAAAAGCAAGTTTCGCACCAATAAGATATTTCCGTACAAGAGTTGAATAGTGCTTCAAATGGAAGAACGTTGCATTGTATACATTTTGATATGTAGCTTTAAAAAATATTAGATCGAAATTGCAGATAAAAACAAGATTACAAAGAGAGTTGTGTGATACACAAACTCTGAGGCGGCCCCCGTCGGAGTCGGATCCCTGTCAGATCCGCCTATTTGCAAGATGTTTCGGATGTTCCTTCTAAGTCCCTGGCTCAATTCCTGTATGCTCCCATCCTTAAACTATCGCAATATTTCTGAAAGAACAGTAAAGGTTAAATCATATTTTCAAAAGCCTTTAGTGTTTTTTTCTAACCGTGACGGACAGACCAACCAACAGGCAAAACGCACAAAAATATGTTAGTTTCATTTTAATGGGGGCATTATACAATTTTATTTTTAAAAAATCTGATTTTTTAAAAAATTTAAGAAATTAGTTTAGAATCATGTCATTTCCGGTCTTTACGCTAGTACACGAAAGTCGCTGCTAAAAGTTCATTTTTAAAAATGTGCGTGACATCTACATGTCTAGAGCATTTCTTATAGTAACATTTCCTCCCTTACATTTACGTAATTGTTTTAGAATTGGTGTTTTGTTATTAAAAAATCGCTTGCATAATTAATTTTATAAATTAAACGGTTTGCGTTTAGAAAACTAAAAGTAGCCATTGCACCTAAACTTTTCAAGCCGCATTTAATGGTGAAAAAATATTTTTCGTATCTCTTCTAGTTTTGGCGCT
>JADKLZ010000130.1:6258923-6278996 GCA_021533235.1 Biomphalaria straminea | reverse complement strand
TAGATTGTTCACTACATATAGATTGTTCACTACATATAGATTGTTCATGACATATAGATTGGTTACTACAAATGATTGTTCACTACTAATTATTGTTCATTAAATGATTGTTCACTACATTTAGATTGTTCACGACATAGAGATTGTTCACGACATATAGATTGTTCACTACAAATGATTGTTCACGACATATATATAGTTCATTACATATAGATTGTTTATTACTTATAGATTGTTCACTACATATAGATTGTTACAACATATAGATTGTTCACAATATATAGATTGTTCACGACATATAGATTGGTTACTACAAATGATTGTTCACTATAAATTATTGTTCATTACAAATGATTGTTCATTACATTTAGATTGTTCACTACAAATTATTGTTCACTACAAATGATTGTTCACGACATATATATATATATAGTTCATTACATATAGATTGTTCATTACATATCAATTGTTCACTACATATAGATTGTTACAACATATAGATTGTTCACAATATATAGATTGTTCACGACATATAGATTGGTTACTACAAATGATTGTTCACTACAAATTATTGTTCATTACAAATGATTGTTCATTACATTTAGATTGTTCACGACATAGAGATTGTTCACGACATATAGATTGTTCACTACAAATAATTGTTCATGATATATACATTGTTCAAGACATATACATGTTTTTTTTTACCAATGAATTGTTTATTAACATACTACATTTGGATTGCTAAGTAATATAATTTTAAAATATTTATATGTGTAAAGAAATCTGATTTTTCACTTTGTTTGTAATGTGCAACACATTTTTCTGTATTTTCTACATTATCTGAAATAAACTTTGAGTAAAATGATTTTCCAGTTTATATAGAATTTAAAAAAATATATTTTATGGCTGCAATTATTTATATATTTGCAATGTGTACCTGGAACTGCTGTGATTTGGTTTATTTTATTGGTTCATTGACATTCTCATTCTGACAAAGTCAGGTGTTTAGATCATTGGCGTACAGTCTGTATGTTAGGATTAAGAGATTGAACATAGACGACTAAATATCATCCATCCATCATACCATGTCATCCATCACGTCATCCATCAATGAAAAGAATGTCATATATGCTGAGTTCGTTTTACATTTTCAATGCCTACTTTAAAATTAATACTCTTTAAAAAATCAAATTAAAAGAAAATATTTCTCTAGAACAGGGGTGGGCAACATTTTTCAACCGAGGGCCGCATTAATAAAATTTGGGGACTAGGCGGGCCGCATATATCTATCTTTCTATTAATATATCTATATCTATCTATCTATCTATCTATCTATCTATCTATATATATATATATATATATATATATATATATATGGGGAATTAGAACAACAGCAATTTCTTGAATTAATGCTTGTTGTTTTACATCCAACATTTCACCACGTATATATGGTAGTACATAATATGAAGTTTATAACTGTTTACTCTCGTGCATTTTTTTTCCCGTTGTTTTTCTTGTGACTACTGTCAATTTACCTTCAACAAGCATCGACCTGTTCTAACACGTGATAAGTTTCAAACAGTAAGAAAAATATGTTCAAAGATGAATGTGGTTCCATAAAATGTGAAAGTTTAAGTTTCTTAAAGTGTGGATATACAGCTTCTGGCACCCATGAAACTCCCGCGAAAGAACTGACTGGAACTTCTCTTTCAGGTTATAATTTACTTGGAACTATGTCATCTGGAGCTGAGTCAGCGTCTGCATTAAATGGTGACCTGAGGGTATCGAAATCTGGTTCCTAGTTCTTAAAGTCTTAAAATTGCTTTAAATTCCTCAATCATGGAATACAAATAAGACTTGTACTTTTATACCAATTCACTAGAAATAGTTTCACCTTTCAGCTAAGGTAAAATGATAATAATTTCTCTTGCTGGCTTGAAGAAATTGAATAGCTTTGTTTGAAAGGATTTAAGACGCACATACATTTCATGTGCAAACAGCAAATTGCAATGCTTCCGATGATAAACATGAAATCGGTCTTCATCTCTTCATTAGACATATTAACTCTTTCTCTCCTAACTGACGATACCAACGTTGATTCCATCAGAATGTGGTAAATAATTACGGAGAGAAAGAGTTAAGAAAGTGTCACAGTCAATGTCCTTCAAGAAACCTAACAATTTCTTCCTTGATATTCCATCTTGATCTAATGATTGGCCAGCGAATACTACTGTGTTACCGAACATCAGAATGTTTAAATTCCAAATCTTCACATACTTTTCGGAGCTGCCAGTCGGGGCGGGTCTTGGATAATTGGAGGCCGTAGACGAAGTGAATTTGGCGGCCCCGAATAAAATAGAAAATACAAAATAAAGAGAAAAATATTTAAGTTATGTAATTTATTAAAGACCGAGTGTACTTACAAAATAACATTCATTTCAAGTCTCGCTATTCCTTCTCTATAGTATGAAAAATAAATACCTATACGTGGCCCCCAACTACCAATAGAGCTCAGCAGATGCATACTTTGTTATACCTAAAGACAGACCTATGTATAGTGTTTCAATTTTCAGTATTTATAGACATATAATATGATTTAAATTTAATGCAACTATGTGTAAACTTTCCAGTTACTATTTATGGTTTGGATGTTTTTTTAATTTATTAAAAAAGGTTGTTTTTCTCGGTCAAACTCCATCAGTTGTTACCCTTGCCATGTTGTGCAAACCAACCCAGCTCTTTCAACACAGTTCTACATAGCATTGAACAAATATTAGGGCTTATGTCTTTTACTGAAATTATCAAAATATTACTATTAAATATAATCACCGTTTACTTTCAACTTTCTAGGAGGAAGTTTAGAGACAATGTTTCTTTAAACTCTTCATTATAAGTGATAAGAATTAAAAGTTTCAATAATTTCTATAGATTTTTACAATTATATATTTTTAATATATTTGCATTTTTTATGTGTAATGTGTGGGCACACTTGATTTATTTAGGTTTTCGCGGGCCGCATAAAACACCTCGGCATGTGGCCCGCGGGTCGTAATTTGCCCACCCCTGCTCTAGAACACAGTTATGTTTCTTGACACCCGCGCTCTTTGAAAACTGCATCACAGGATAGAACTATTCAAAGAACATCAACTCTGAGCTCCAAATTAACGTAACACTTTAATGTCCAATAAATTACACCCCATACTGTACACTTAGCAACAACGTAACGCTGACTGTAGAAAAACTTTGCCTCTGTAACGCTGTATCAGACTGCACTGACTTTACACGCTTCTTTGTTCCTGACTTTCACACCGTGCTGGTTCTTGACCTGCTTGAACTGTCGTGTACTGTCACTCGTCGCGACTGGCCTTCTTAACTCGTCACGGTTGACCGCTCGTCTAACGTCTAAAAACACACACAGCGCTATCCCCATCTGTATCAGCACCAGGTTTGTAACAATATTTTTTAGCCAATTGTTTTGGTAACAGGAGAGAAAAGTAAACAGCGAATATTCCTTAACACTATGTACAGAGTTTCTCATGATCAAATTTGTTGACTGCGAGCAGTCGATATACTTGTCACATTTATAGCTATTATTTACGTTGAGATCTCACAAATGTTTTGCTATTTGTCAAAGAAATGACATCTAGACATTTGTGTTTCTGGAACTTGATGCCGTCACTGGTATTCAAGTTTAAAATTTTCTTTATACAAGGCTGTGGTTATTAATGAATTATTCCTTGCTCTAATAACACTAGGGAAGAAAGAGTAGTTTTCGTCTTCTATTTTGCTAATAGAGTATGGAATCAGTTAGGCTACAACTGCATCTCCAAAGTTTTAAACTTGGTTTAAGTTAATTATTATCTCTGTCTCCTGGGGTTGACATTTCATAGTAGTTCATATAAAAGTCAAGTAAAGTTCCCCTTTCAGACCTAGTGATCTATAGGGCAGATGATGTAAAGGTCATCTGATTCTGTGGCCCACGGTTAACGAGGGTGTCATGTGGCCAGTACAACGACCAACCGCCTTTACTTTTCCCCAACTAATGTCAGGTACCCATTAGAGCTGGGTGGACTCATGGGCGCCCGAAAATCCCGAAATAAAAATCCCAGCCTTCACCAGGATTTGAACCCGGGACCTACAGTACGGAAGCCAAGCGCTTTACCGCTCAGCCACCGCGCCCTTAAGTAGTTCATATGCTAGGACAAAAACGTACCAAAACTCATTCCTTCATAGCTCTATTAGAGGATCGAATAGGTTGCCTGAATCAGCCAGGAAAACCAATGACTTGGAAAAGTATTAACAATAGCCAAGAAGGTTGAAAATGAGTTCTCGTTTTTAGACGATGTTAAGAGAAACCAATTTTAGAACAAGTAGGCCAGTGTAGATAATAAGCGGAATCATTCTTATATATCTTGTGTATATTCAATACTTTTGTCATTTCTACTTCAGGAATTTTGAAACAAAAATGTCAAGAGAATTTTTTCTCCTTCCCAAAAATCGTTACTAGCTCCCTGAACAAAACAAATGACCAACTGAAAACGTTTACAGGAAATAAATAGTGCTCTCTTTCAAATACTTAAAACTAACATTGCGATCATAACGATAATAAAAGACAAAAAGTATCAATCAATTTCCAATTTTAACTGGGAATAGATTTACACAGATTATGAGGTCTATTTTGCAGGGCAGGCCTTAGGCACTGCAAGATATGCGACCGCAGTGGTTCCCGCACTTTCTTTGGACCCGTGCTAATTTTTTAGGTGTATAAATTATTAAATTAAACCATTTTAAAACATATAACAGCAGAGGCGTCACTAGGGTGGGTGTCACCCGGTGCGGTAAAATCAGGGTGTCACCCCCCAGCGTTCCACTTATTCTTCAAATAAAAAACTAATCGTTGTTCAGTTGTTGTTTTTTGCGCGATAATACAGTTCGTTGATTGCTACTCCACAAAGTTTAAATAAGTATCGATTATGTTTTTTTCTCTTACATATTATCGTTAATCATTACATACATTAACATCTACGATTTTTTAAATAGAAAGAAATTAAAAACCAACTGAGCATGCTTTCCTAAGTAAATATTAAACAGCTCTTTATGGAAACTTTTGAATATTATAATTCATATAGTGGTAGTTTCATGAGGACAACTAATGAAAAATGCAACTTAATAAAAAGTATATTGTACAAAAAATTTTAAAGAATTTTTTCAACATATAAAAGTTTAAAATAACGTTAGAAAATAAATATTTAAATTTTCTTTTCAGGATTTCAAATTAGAAAACTTAAAAAAAAAAATTAACTCAATATATCTTGCGACTTCGTTATCAATGGACAGAATTGCTTGATTTGATTTCAAAAAATAGTTGTTAATTAATGTTTTAATGAGAGAACGTTGTTCGTTGATGTTTTAATTAGAGACCGATATTAGTTAATGTTTGAATGCGAGAACGTTGTTAGTTGATGTTTTAATGAGAGAACGTTATTAGTTGATTTTTAATGAGAGAACGTTGTTAGTTGATGTTTTAATGAGAGAACGTAATTAGTTAATGTTTTAATGAGAGAACGTTGTTAGTTGATTTTTAATGAGAGAACATTGCTAGTTAATGTTTTAATGAAAGAAAGCCCTTTTTCTAGAGAACCAACAAAGTATAATAAGAAAATATTTTTTCCGATTAAGAATTTGGACCACATAGCTTAAGTAAACGGTGTACACATCCATTCAAGTTTCTTTTCTGTTCTTTATTTATTACTGCCTGCACTTCTTCATGAATCCTTGACATTGTAGCTGCATTACCATGTCCCTGAGTTCAACATATCGATACGTTAAGCCCATCTCTTTTCAGTCGTTTTAAATTATCAGAACTGATACACCAGATTGGCCCACATTAAGAGGAATATCCTATATTTCTGTCATTTCAACATTACCATTGCTACTGTTAATATATCTTACAACTTCAGAGATCTATGTTAGGTATGCTGTAATAGAAAATACCACAGTACCTTGCAGCTTTTATGTCTCTAATCTCTGAAAAGTATATCCCTTAAGTGGTTTTCGAAAACATATATATTTTTGTACAAGCTTGGAAAGTAACTTTTTTTTTCATCGCTGACTTGCGATCGTATAAGTTATTATTTCAGCACTGGCTCATATTTGGATAACATTTCACAATCCCACGAAAAAAAAAATTCATTACTCAATGAAAAGTCTTCTTCAGTTCGGCACCATATATCAACTTTTTCTTTGCTAGAAACAATGCGATAGTAAGCAATCTATAATACAAGATGTTCCTCTGTTTTTCCATCAATACGTCAATCATAGCAATGACGTCCTTGTCAATTTTTTGAAGCTAAAGTCCTGCTCCAAAATGTTCCTAATTTGAAAGCCTGATAAATGTTCTTCAGTCTTCTCTCGAGTTTCTCGTTGTGGACATGTCCACTATTTATCAGAGAAGAAAATCTTGCTATTGATGTTTTCCCATTTAGAATCATTTTATTCAACAATTTCTAAGCTTTATGATTTTGCTTCTGTCACATTTTAAAGTTGGTATTTTTTTTAAAGTGCCTTTTTACACTTGGGTGTCACCCCCTATCGGGTGTCACCCGGTGTGGATCACACCCCCCGCACCTGCTTAGTGACGCCACTGTATAACAGATTTCCCGCGGCCTCTTGATTTACCAGTAGCCCCTGGAAATCTCCTTAAATTTTATTAAATGCTATGCCGCCGGTCGAAATAGTCCTGGAAAATTTCCGGACATTATTAAAATCTTTTTAAAGTAAAAAAAAAATATGCTATGCTATTTTGTGAATGAAAATAGTGCGGATTTGGATATATTATTTCCCATTCACACTATCCTGCGCCATGGGATCTTCCCATTTACTTGCTATAAGTAAAGCGAATGCGTGAAATCATGAATAAAAAAATTCTGTGAATGGAGCTACGAATAGTTAATTGACCTTAATTTACGCGATATTAAGATAGAGTTGCACTCATGTAACAATGCTTTAGAAAAACCAATTTGAATGTTAATTTGATTAAAATATGAAATGAATGGACTATAATTAGTATGTTCATGTGCTAAAACATAAAACTACATTTGCGAAGAGAAGTTCTATAATCTTAGAGTTGAATTCGAGTTTTAGATCTAGATCTAGATCTAGGAATAGAGAGATGAGTTACCTTTCGTAATCATGCCTAATGAACGAATGTGCGTAATTAAAGTACTTTCTAAAGTGAAACTTGAGAGTATACTCTGTGTATTGTTGTTGTTCTAGTTTCAATAGTCTTACGACACAAAAATCTGGAAATACTTTTAATATTATGACAAAAATTGAGAAGAAGAGAATTATATAAACACCACTTTCATTCACAAAATATAGCGGATTGGGATGCACCAATTTCCATTCACACCGCGTGCTGCGCCATGGGATCTTCCCAAGTACTTGTTGCTCGTGTAAGCTGATCAGGTGACTCTAGATAGGCCTATTTCAGCTTACGTTAAAATTACCAGTAGGTAGATAGTTAAACTACTGGGTGGGTTCAGTCTGTGACACCCCAGTCTGCGACTGTTGGACTAGATTTGTCTGAGCGACCAGATAACTAACAAATGACACCTAAATGTAACTAAGCTAACTAAAGCGAAACGAAAACAAGAAGGAAACTTTACTTTAGTTAAATAAAACAAAAGGAAACGTTATTTACATTAAAATAAATAAAAAATAATATATATATACACTAAAACCTAAATAACTAATAACTTTCTAAGCACAACTTACTACACTAACCGCCCTAATCTAACAATCCTAGTATAATACAAACAAATCAAACTAACTATCTAAACCACAGCCACTAAACTTAAACTAGACCTAGACCTACACTAACACCCAACAATAAATTTTACAACTATTAACACTAAATTTACAACAAGCCTTCTCAGAATTAGACCTTACTATTCACTAAGAACAGAAACAAGACTAACACTAACTTGCTAAGGCTAAGGCAGCAAATACAAATAACACACTAACACTAGATCTAAATCAAGTTAATAATAGCATCTTAAACAGCAGACAACAATAGTTACAGCGGGCAGTAATAGTTACAGCGGGGGGGGGGGGGGGTTACAGCAGGTAATATTTGCAGGCCGTCATAAGGTACAAAATTAAAATATTTATCACAATTATTATCTCAAGATCAAGTCCTCTCGTCACCCAGACGAAGATGGATCTAACGTACAGACCACTGGACACTGTCCTACAAGCATGGATGATGGAACATCAGCTTTTATAGACCTAGCCCTAACCTATATAAAATTAATTTATAAAAAAGCTCTGACCTATAAAAATACATTAAAAAAATAACTCTGGAGGGCTCAAGCTCACACTCGTTTGACCTTTTACTTTGAGGATTATATATATAGATATTTGGAGACTTGTTAACTTTAAGATAGTACAATGAGTGACAATATTCGATTCGCTTTAGAAAAATATTTAGTGATGGAGTAAAATGTTTTTTTTTATCTTTGTTAGTGGTTTAAGTTCTGAAGGATCAACTTTGTTCCTCTCCAGTCATTAATATTAGGATTTCTAAAGCTTGTTTTAACATAAGCGCACAGTGGATCGAAGCAAGAAATGGGTACTTATTTTTTATTTTCCACCGAATGAATCATTCATAAATTTTATCACTCCATCACGACACTCAGCAGTTGCTAACCTTTTAAAAATTACGATAACGTATGTGTAATTTGGCTATAAATCTGAGTGTTATCATTGGTAAAAACTCTCACTACACAAAATGTAAATATCTTTAGTGGGCAGGGGGTATCTGAAAAGGTTATCCGTTCTGCCTTTAGAACTCCAGCAAGCACAACTCTGTATAAGTTGGGTTTCGAACTCTAGCCTTCTTGAAAGGTAGTCTAGCCTATTCCAAGCGTCAGTTGTTCAGTGGTATGTTTGTAGGTTTGTCAGATATAGACGTAGAAAAGAAATAAAAAGAATCGATCTAAAGATGTAAATATTTTTTATCATCTGAAAGCGAACCAATGTGTATTTTTAAAACTAAATAAGCAAGCTGATTAACATGAAAATAAATCCTTTTAAATAACATTTACAATTACAAGACCCTCTAGCTCTTAAATGATCTTTCAATCACTACCCAGGGTCGCGGGAATACGCGCCCCTTCCAAAGCTCGCCCACAATCCTGTCCATAATGGTCCTCACAAACAATTCTATATTGTTACGAATCTCACTATCCAGGTTCTCTGCAAATGCACCATACACCACAAACTGAAAGAACTTGACAACTCCGGGCTCTAAAGTAACGTAAAAGTTTAATGTGAATAAAGAACAGCCAATATTGTACAATTGGCAGCACGTAACAGACTGTACTAATATCTCTCCGATAGCACCGTATCGCCTTATCAACTCTTGCACTGGTCTCTCCGTCTCGTTTCGGGCTTGCACTGGATTCAACAGTTCAGGACTTACTTCACACACTTGGGCTTGATGTGCCGGGCTCGATCATAGATCAAGATCAAGACGCCAGCCGTCTCAACTGTACTTGACAGTACTCCGCACTGAACCGTCGTAATGCTCCGTACAGAACCACACCGCTGAACTTTGCTGTAGCTGACCGTGCTCTGGACCTTCTGTCGTGAACCCCTTTCTGAACACCGTCTTGACTGCGACACCTTCGCTCTTTATATAGGGTCCCTGCTGGCCTTCTCGAACCGGACCAAACGCCCCTCGACGTTTCTGTGTGGTCAGGTGACCACGATTCTCGTGACGCTCCTGAGCTCTGATAGTTCACAAACCTTCTTGTCGAGACATGCCACTACCCCCAATTGTGCCGCCACCGGGTTTATAACACTGCCCCCTCCTTAGATCTGTCCGTCCCGGACAGGATCAACCTCTTGGCATTGGCTGTATAGCTTTATCGATGTAGGTGGGGGTCGATCGTTAGCAGTTGGCTTGCTTGAGCTTGATGGGGCCCTCCAGGTTGCATTCAATAATTACCGCTTTCTTCGTCTTCTCCAGTTGGCCTTCATCTGTTTCCATTGACGTCTGGGTCGCATCATCCACGTTGACTTAATAAAATGCCTTCTTCATCTTCTCCAAAAACATTTCGTCTGTTTGCATCGATGTCGTGGTCGCATCGTCCTCCATGTTGCCCTCAGCAAACATCACCTTCTTCTTCTTCTCCGCCAGTTGGCCTGCAGGGATCTTCTGGTTGCAACACCATGCACGTTGAACTACGAAAACGCCGCCTTCTTTTCTTCCAGTTGATCTTCCTCTAATTGCAGTGACTTTGTGGTTGCATAGGGTGGCCGTTGTCTTCCAAGATTTTTTCTTTTTTTCTAAGACACGTATGTTCAGAAAGCTCCTTTAAATTTGGAAATGTAATTTTTGATGCCCTTTTTATAGTGTTTACAAGAAGTCGCAATAGTTTAGATGATTGTAGAGGTAAGAATAAGGAAATATAAATGAAGTTTCGAGCATGTAGTGCTGAAATAAATCTTTATGTCTATATTTTTATCACTTGATTAAAAAATGATGGTGTTTGAAGCACTGGTAAAATATATATGTTTGTGAGGAGTAGAGTTATACTTAAAGTTAAAGCGGGAGGGGGAGGGCCGAAAATAGGAAGTGCAGAGGCTGGATTGTCTTTCGAATTTATTGATGGTCCAGGGCTCAATACCTATAGCTCTCATCCCCTGTCTTCCTGTGGGAGGTTTTGCTTAGGAAATAAATTATTTTCAACTCTGAAGAAACACCCGAAAAGTGTCAAACATTTGTCATTTTTAAAGTGATATAGAGTTCACAGGCCAGAAATAAGTTTACTTGGGGATGATTTAAAAGGGGGGGGGGTGACATATACTAGGATACTCTGGCCTAATGGGGCGGGGGTTGTTGAATTGCGGTCAGTTTTATTGAAAGTGTAAAAATAAATTAATAATGGTGGAAACTAAGGCCAAGGTGAGCATTTGCAAGATGTAATAAGAAAGAAGGGCCCAGTTCACAAAAATATCAAAAAGCCTACGAAATATTTCAAATAAGAAGTGAAAATCAAAAGAAAAGTCAGATAGAGTAAATGTAGGAGAGTCGTGGGGGTGGAGAGACGTAATACTCAACTTCTATACGCTGGTCCAATGCAATGTTATAGAGCCTAGAAGTAACTGGCCAAAGGAATGTATTGTGGAGCCTTTACTTGATATCAGAATATTGTTACAAGTAAAAACAATGAGAAGTGGTCCATGGAGAAATAAACAATTTATAGCCAGGTAGCCGGTGGGTTGTTGTGTTTAGGAATAAACTTGACATTTAAAATATAATGTACTGTATAGTGTATATAATGTATAGTGTACAGTATTGGGTGTGATTTATTGCACATTCAAATGTTACGTTGTTGCCAAGTGTACAGTATTATAGAGAAGAAGTTGAAAAACAGATAAGAAGCGAGGAAGACTCAACTCGACGTTGTGGTCTACTTTGGCCGGTACTTCCCTTGTTTTTCTTTTACATTTCCATTAAATTATGATAATTATACATATTATTTTTTGTTATTATTTTGAAAGACTAAAATGTAAAGTAGAACAAATACAGAATACTTAAAATAACTTAAAAACAAATATGTTAGAAATCTCAAAGACAAAAAAGAAAAGGGAACATTTCTTATTTCCTACAAATCATAAAACTCTTTCTTCATTGAGATCATGAAACGGGTTGCTTGAAACAGACATGAAAACCAATGACTTAGTAATGTTTAAGTCTCTACTTAATATGCGTGATAAGCGTAGAATTTATTTTTCATTACTTTAAAAAAATGTCTGTAATTGTGTTCAGATTACTTGCATCAACAAATTTCACTGTTTTATTGTCTGATAAATAAGAATTTCGTGTCAGAAGGATTCACACATAATACCACATATAATGAAATTATTTGTTTACTTTTTTCTTTAAAAATTTCTTTTTCCTATTTATAAATATTTCACATCACAATCGTGATCAAAATATTTGAATATGATCGTCCCATCTGTGACAAGTCAAAAACTCGCCGTCAGATTCGCTCACTTTTATCACAGCATTAGTTATTATTTATCTTTATTTATTTATTCTATTTTAATCATTCCCCCTTTCTACGCTCTATTTCTTCACAAAACCGCACCTATTTCCTATTTACGCTAAACAAAGTCTAGCGCATGGACCATGACTGTCGCCACTCCTCGCTTATCTCCCCTTGACCGGGGCGTAGATAAACGCACGATCGCTTACTTTGATCTTATGCGCCGGCTGTCCGACTGATAGTCGACACCGTCTGGGTAGGATTGTCCATTCATCTATCCATACCCGCGCCTCTCCTTGATCAAAGAGATTATTCGGAGCCACACGTCTATCGACCATCCAGGGTGTGTCCCTTATCTCGTGTCCACACATCTCAGGCCTCTTTCCAATATGTGAAATATTCGTCTCGTGTCCATCACGTGAGAGATAATCCCTATCTTATCACATTTCCTGTTTCCGGTCGTACTTCTGACTTTTATTATAAGCTAAACTATTCCAACTCGCTCACTTTCACTCTCCCGCTGGCACTTGCCGCATGAGCCTGGACTAGTTCATTTGTTAATTCTCTTAGAGGAATATTTGGTGGTGAGTCTGCGTGAATTACAAGTCCATTTTATCTAGCTTGCGTATATTTCATTCTGGATATTGTCATGTGTATTTTATTTAGTTCATTTATATTTAATGTGTGCATTGTGTATTTCTCACTGTCGTAAGTAGGAAACTTAACCATTGCATATGTATATATTTATATATTACGTTTACCTATGTCGGCAATATTATTGCCACGTTGCTCAATTGATAATTGACGCAACATTGTACATGTATGTACATCTTAGTTTGTTCTCTTTATCTCGGCTGGTCGCCTTGATAATTTTAGAGATATAAGAAATATCTCTCATTTTAATCATTTTGCTTTTGCAAGAGTTGTTCCCTCCCCTTGAACGGACAATCATTGTTCATGTCATGGCCCCGGCCGAGTGTAAACAATAATGTCACGGTCATTGACCACCAGCGTCCTATTCTCCCTTCTCTTACCCCCCCCCATGCTCTTTTTACTTGTAATTGATTGAGATTCTTATTTTTCCTTTTATGTACATATATATTGCTTTTCCCCCCTCTTATGTACATTTCATAATGCTACTAGCAGCCCTCTAGTTTTCCAAATTCCATTTGTTATCATTTTCCCCCATTGTGCACTAAAGCAATTTTAACAATTTGACGAATGCACCTCAGTCGAGAGACATGTCCTAACTTGTCTTTTTTATTTATCCGCAGCCTCCCTCAGGTGTCTGCCTACTTGCCTATGTGTATTGACACATCTGCCTATTTGCATTGAGTTCCATCTATCTACTGGGCGCTAGCCTATACTACACTCGCCTATTTGGTACTAAACAGTATCGCTTGCTCACTTGGATCCACTACGAGTATCACGTACTATTAAGTGCTTTTCAGTACCAAGGACAAAGTGACATATTCTCTCATTACGGGCAAGAGTGATGATCAAACATAACATCGTTTAGAGTTAGATACAAACCCTCCCCCTTTTATTTTTCTATGTAAATATTTTTATAAATAAATATTCTTTATATTTTTATTTTTATCATTTGTATCGCTCTTCAATTGCTTGTCTCGTTGCGTGTCTGCTCCCGATTTATCTGCTGATGGGTCAGTGTGTGATATACTCAATAATAATCATCCCCTAGACACCAAAACAAGCTAAATTCACGTCACACGCGGCGACCCGTCACACCATCTCTCATTGTGCAAGAGAATCTTAAGCTAAAGAATGCTGTTGCAAAAAAAATCCCATATCATTTATACCAACCATATTGTCTGTGTTGAACATTTTAGTTTTAATTAGTTTATAAGTAATCAGTTTAAAACATGAGGTCTAATAAAAGAAGTTCAATTCTCAGGTGTACATATTAAAACGTCCACAAACACATTAATTATTGCTGCACTCAAGAACAGCACAATATTGATGTTGAGATGGTGATATATTTTAATGCATTATCGAGAACTTGTCTAAAGCACTACATCCAATTCGTAATCTGAGTGACTTGTAAGTAAACTAAATTTTGACAATTATGAAATAAGACTTATTATAGGAAGGTGGTACAAATTGCCTGTCGAGTATATGTTGAATGTAGGTGTTAATGTAGGTCGTTCTTTGGAAATAGCTCTAGACTGTTAGTCCAAACTAACCTATGTAGGAGTAGAACTACTTACAAAACGCTCAATTCATGTATCTGTTGTATTGAATATTGTTTGGACTTGGAAATGGACTAAAGAAAGTTAACTCACCGAGTTTCAGGTCGCCGATACCCCTCTGATTGCAGAAACACAATCCAACTATAATCAGTCAATACTCCCAGTAAAAGGAAATAATTGCACAGCACTCCAAAAAAAAATTACATAACCCGATTCACAAACAATCAAGAAAAACAATCCTCCATCGAAAAATCAAAGATCATAACTCCAGTGACTTAACACATCAACACACTCGCTCAGGTCAGTTTCACTCCACAGCAGAAACAAAGGTCATAAGATTCTGACTTGGAAAAAATGGTCAGTCGGGGAAACAGGTTTACAATAATATGAACGATCCGCTTTCTTTCTCTTTTCCTTCTCTTCCCCCCCTCTCTCTCTTTCTCTCTCTCTGGAACTCACATTTTACTTTTTTTTTCATTATGCGCATCGTAATCTGGGCCGGGCTTAGGTAACTAAAGGCTCTAGGAGAGCTAATTTTGGTGGTTGTAAAATATATAGAAAATTAAAAGCAAGCACACACACACACACAAATACGCAATTTATTATTCAAACAAAAACTACCTATCATTCAACTACTTAGCTCTTAGATCTGAATAAAGAAAATAACCTTCACATAGCGCAATTAATTCCCATACGGCACAGCTCGCGTTATGTTAACTTCTTAGATCTATTCTCACAACGTCGCCAAGCCTTGGGGAAACACGCTGTAGTAGGAGAAGGAACTGCCGCTTGCAATGCCTCCACAAAATTCTTATTTGGGTTTTTAAGTTAAGAAGGATTTTTTGTGAGACACTGTTTACTGTCTACGTTTTTATTACTAGACCATCAATTTAAATTGTTTTGTCAGAAAAAGACATTACTGTATGTTTGATCTTGCTTGGTTAAAGTAACTCCTTCTAACTTTAAACAGTAATTTAACACAAATGAAAATTTAATTCATTTTTTTGTCCATAAATTTACTAAATGCAAAGTAATACAATTTACAACATGACAAGAATTATATTAATATTGCGATATAAGTTTTTTAAAAGTATGTTTCTCTGTAGGATAAAAGGACATAGAATTTTAAGGCAGGGGGTATGGTGGGCGGTTTTATTGATGGGTTTAAAGAGTGCTCCTGCTAAATAAACATAAACCAACTATTTCGACCCGGGTATCAGCTGGTGATGTATTTTTCATTCAAAATCATAAAATGTCTTATTAATTTTTATAATTGCATTTTCCCCCAAGAGGAATCTTGTAATATAACTATCATCCTAAATCCATGTAATAGTGTGATATCTATAAGGTATTGGAGTGACACCTGATTATATGTTTTAATTAAATTGTGAATGACTTATTATTCGACACATCAGGTCATTCTGTGCATATCAAAAGTCAGTGAATCTTAAATCGTTTGTACTAAAACGGTGGATCTTAGAAAGAAATATTATGAAGAAAAATCGCAAAATTATTGGAAGACAACAGCCACCCGCTCCATCAAGTCGTCGTGAAGTGGGAGACTTTTGTCAAGCAAGACAAGAACAGAGCGGCACAAAAACTCGTACTTACTCGGTCAGACTATATCAACGTCATCCTTTGACCAGGAAACATAAAAAGGACCAAGATGCCAGTGTGTAGTTGCTGAATGGTTTATTATGTGGCTGTTGTATTTATGG
The DNA here is from genome assembly GCA_021533235.1 of Biomphalaria straminea. NCBI lineage: Eukaryota > Metazoa > Mollusca > Gastropoda > Planorbidae > Biomphalaria > Biomphalaria straminea. The sequence continues at coordinate 6,263,006 of JADKLZ010000130.1, read as the reverse complement.
GAATGTTTCTGTTTGTTTACTTTATATGAGAAAAGAGTCCTTGTAATCACAACAAATTTCTATCACGATAAAAAAGCAGTCTTACTCTTAGTCGTAGTATTTCATTCAACTACTTAGCTCTTAACTTTGAACCAAAGTGTCTGGCATTCAAATCAAATCGATCAAGACTGGGACTTTGAATATTTTATAGAACGTCTCCAGTTAATGATTAGCTGAAAAAAGTTGGGGAAGTAAAGCCAGTTGGTCATTGTGCTGGCCACATGACACCATTGTGTATCGTAAAATGATTCATTTCAATTATTTCAAAAATGTCTTGGAGTAAAACTATTTGAGAACTATTGCTGTCTGTTGTCATGGGTTATATTTAAGTGCAATGTTTTCAATAGTCTGTGAGCACACAATTCATAGTTCTAAATAAAAACGTGGCCAGAATTAATCAGTTTAGATCGAGGGCAGAGAAATCTTCATCTTTCGTCAGCAAACCAGAGTGATGGAGAGACATGGAGTTTATTTATTTTTGCTTTCCTTAGCTGCGGTTATTCCAAGTGAGTCAAAGTTTGTTTTCTAATAGCTTCAGTAGTGTATTGAATGTGTATATGTGGAATATGTTCAATAAAGACATGACCAAAAAATTAATCAGGAATCAATCTCTAATAATTACGTAACGGTTGCATTGGGTCATATTAATACACTGCCAGGTCTCAAAAAAAGACAAAGAATAATAATGTCGGAACATAATTCTATTTTGGCTGGAATATCTATCTATCTATCTAACTGTCTATCTATCTATGTAACTATTTATCTAGCTATTTAGCTATCTATTTATTTATCTCTATCTATTATTTATCTGTCTTCTGACTGATTGACTATTATAACCTAACCTTGCACACACCCACGCTATCCAAGACTAGACTTGAAATGAATGTGGACCATGTACGTAGCTAGGGAGTTGTGTTGGGATCAACCCCCCCCCCCCCAATGAAATCCTTCCGAAAAAAAAGGAATGCAAAAGAGAATGCCCAATTTCCAAGAGCATGGCTAGGGAAAATTTTGACTAAAAAACCCCTCCGAATTTTACGATAACTCCCCTCTTAAAAATAAAGATATCCAGCGGAAATATTTCTTCAATATAAAAAAAAGCGAATGGCGCACTAAAAAATTTATGAGCGTAGCCAAAATGGGGTTTTAAGTTTTAAACCCACTTCATCGGGTTTTGAAGCTAAAAATACCTCTTGAGTATAAAAAAAAAGAAAATTACACACTCAAAATGCTATAATCGTAGCCATAAGGGGTTTTGAGTTTAACTCCCCCTTCAGCGGGGTTTAAAACTAAAAAAATACCTCTTCTATATAAGCAAATGACACACTCAAAATTATATGAGCCCAAACAAAGGACGTTATGAGTTTAAATCCCCTTCAGCGGCGTTTAAAATTAAAACAAAATACATCTTCAATATAAAAAAAAGAACATTTCACTCTCAAAATTCTATGTGCGTCGCCAAGCCAAGAGGGGTTTTGAGTTTAAACAACCCTTTTCCAGATGGATTTTTTAAAAGTTTAAAACCCCTCCTGAAGGTTTTGAGTTTAAATACCCCCATACAGAGAGTTTTGAGGTTGAAAACCTCTCAAATGTTATCCAAAGCAAACTACAGTCACAAAATTCTATGACCGTAACTAATGGAGTTTCGAATTTTAAAAAAAAAAATCCCCAGCTCCACCCCCCCCCCGAAATATTTTGACGATAAAATTTAACTTTTTGATATAAAATCTTAAACAAACTACAGTTACCTAATTCCAATCGCGTAGCCTAGAGGTTACAAATTCTATCAGTGGCTGGGCTCCATTAATACTGTCCAGATAATAGTCATCTTCCGAAATTTAAAAAGGCTAAATGTGGCTCAACCAAGATGGCTGTCACAATGTTCTCTCTCTCTAGTGCCAGATGTCACGATCTCTTCTTGTGGTGTTGTTAGATGTCACTAGCTTGTAGGAGAGAAGTATTGTGCCGCCGGGGATTGTAAAGATTTAAATAATAATTATTAACGATGACAGTCTAGGATTCAACTGAGTAAATGCCTTGATAAATTAAATACAGGAACCTTTATTTAAATCCAAAATAAGTACAGCTATGTACAAATATATATCAATGAAATAAGTAGTTGAACAAAAGCATATTTCTTATGTAGAATTATATTAGATTTACAATGCGACTGTTCTCCAGAAGATTAGGACTCCGACTGTCTTGGTCGCAACTTGCCGACAAGCCTCGTTCTCAGCTAATCCATTTCAACCAATCAAATTGAATACCGACGTCTCCAGATCACGTGACCAACATTCCTGGAACAAAACAAAAAATAACTGTTGTTTTTTTTGTTAACCAGGGAAGTGACCTTGACTTGTGCACAAAACAACATGTTTATGTGACATATTACCCCTCTCTCCATCAAGCATTTGTATGGTAATATAAATCCTTTCTTAGTAGTGAAAAATGAACACAAAATACCATATATGAAAATATAGAAAGATGGTTGAGGCAATGCATGATAATGCTCTGAAAGAATTGATATTAAAATGTGTCAACTTGAAGACAAGAAAAAATTAAAATGTAGTGTCATGTGTATGTGAACAAAATTATTAATGATTTGGTAACAAATATTCCAACAAACAAAATGCTTATAAAAATTAAACTCGAAATCGGATGCATGAATAGGAAAAATGAGACAATGTTTCTCAGGAACAACAGCAAAAATTTACAAGGCATAATATGTAATAGAACATAAAGTAATTGAATAAATTAAATCTTGGATGAGTGACTTCTCTCTATGGTACTTGATACTGAAGTAAAATATGTCAACACAAAACTGATATAGTACACCTGTGGATAAAGAATATACACACAATTATGTAAAGAATTAATTAAATGCATCAGGAAATTGTGTCAGCGAAGAAATTCTCACGTCCTGGGATTGTCTTGACTTCCAACTGGTAGTCTGTAGGTTGTAGACTCCAACGAGTTAAACGACTGTTTGCCATTTTCTTTGAGTTAAAATATGCTAGTGGTGCATGGTCTGTTAGTAGTGTGAAATATGCACCTAGTAGATATTTGGTGAACTTGGCTATAGCCCATACAATGGCCAAACATTCACGTTCGATAGTTGAGTATCTGGTTTCAGCTGGTGACAACTTCCTGCAGATGAAAAAAACTGGATGCAAAGTCTCTTGGTATTTCTGCATTTCCTATGGTTGAAGATGAGGCATCGGTGGCGAGGTAAAAATGCTTTTCTGGATTCGGAAGTTTGAGTATAGTGTCTCTGGAGAATGTGGCTTTGATGTTCTCTATCGTGTTATGTAGCTCTGTAGACCATGGAATCTTCGTGGGTTGACCTTTCTTTGTGAGGTCGATCAATGTAGATGTAAGTGCTGTGAATTTAGTATGAAATGTTTGTAAAAATTACACAGACTAAAAATGCTTCTGACATGCTTTTTATTGGTGGGGACTTTGATGTCTAAGATGCGTTAAATAATGCTATCTTGTGGTCTGAGCGAATTGTAGCTGACTTGATAACCTAGAATGGATTCTTCCGACATGGCTAGTTCTACTTTGCTAGGCTTTACGGTAAAACCGTGTTGTTTCAAGATACTGAAAACTTCCTGTAGGCCTTTGATGTGTTCTTTCCATGTCTTATGGAATATGCAAATGTCATCAATGTATGATACTGTGTCAGAACGATGACCTAGTATTCTGTGAATAGCTCTGTTAAAAGTGCTGCTGGCGTTGACTAGTCCGAATGGCATGAAATTGAAATGGAATAGTCCGAAAGCTGTTGTGAAGGCGGTAAATTGCTTGCATTCTTGTTTGACTGGTATCTGGTAATAACCTCTGGACAAGTCTATTTTGGTGAAGAATCTTACCTCTGAAAATTGTGTCATAAGATCTTCAGGATGGGATATGAGTCGAGCTGAGTTATTTTATTCAACTGTCTGAAGTCGACGCACATTCTTGCTTACGTTTGACGAGAACTATTGGTGCAGCATATTGCTATAAACCTGATGACACTGATGTTGGTAGTGCTATGTGTGTGTG
>JADKLZ010000130.1:6241596-6258523 GCA_021533235.1 Biomphalaria straminea | reverse complement strand
AGTTCGCTGTATTGAGTTGGCAGAGAGTCTGGATAGTAGAGAGAGTGAACGATCGTAACAATATGGAGAATTTGAATGTTCTATGATGCCTTGTTCTAAAAGCTGATTAGTTTCTTGTTGAAGAAAGTCTCTGTAGTGTACTGGTAACGGATATGGTCTCGCTTTTGTAGGCTTGGAATCAGTAAGTATGATGTTATGTTCAAAAGTTTAAGTTTTTCCTGAATATCTGTAAATATTTCTGAATGTTCTTTGAGAATGTTAATCAGTTCTTTTTGTCTTTGCGGTGGCAGTGAATTAAGTTTGATGTCTTGCCAGAATTCAGTTTGTTTATTAACTGTTTGTGGTATAATAAGATCATCGAATTCACACTTGTCATTTTCATCTTCTTCATGTATGACTGCGAGACATGATATGGCTCTTTTAGCTGTTCTGGACTTGTGGTATCTTCTGTTGTCATATTGTATTTCTGTAGCATGTTGACGTGATAGATTTGCTTTTTGATGTGAATGTCGATTTCATAGTTAACATCTGTTATCTTTCTGAGTATGGAGAATGCACTTTGCCATTTTATGAACAGTCTGTTGCTTTTGTCTGGTAGTAACAGACATACTTGGTCTCCTGGTTCAAATTGTTTGAATCTTCTGTTTCTGTTGACTCTCATTCTGGTGTTTATGTTTGCTATGGCTGTGGCTTCATTGGCTTGTTCACATGCTGATATGACTATGTTTCTGGTATCTTGCATGTATTGGAACGCTGTCTTTGTCTCTGATGGTGTTGAATTCTGGCGGATGATAGATTCTTTGAGGATTGCCATGGGTCCTCGTGGGTTGGCGCCATATATCATCTCGAATGGAGAGAATCCTGTGGTTTCTTGAGGACTTTCTCTGTATGCAAATAGAGCCGCAGGTAGCAATAAGTCCCAGTTTTGCAGATTGTCGTGCGCTATTTTTGAAATGCACCTCTTCAAACTACCGTTGAATCGTTCGCAAAGCCCGTTGCTTTGTGGATGGTAGGGCGTTGTGAACTTTATCTTGATGTGGTACATGTTCATGAAGTCTTTGGTAATGTCGGCTGTGAATTGTGTGCCTCTGTCAGAGAGAATAACTTCTGGGACACCAATTCTGGAAAATATCTCTGACAGAGCTCTGGTAATGTCAAGTGCTGTTATGTTGACTAGAAGGACTGCCTCTGTCCATCTTGTACATTCGTCAATCAAGGTCAGGACATATCTATGGTTTCTGGCTGATTCTATTGGCATAGGACCAATCAGGGCAACTGATACTTTTTGGAATGGCTTGTCTGTCAATTCCATATCTTGAATTGGTGCTTGTGAGTTGTTGTTCTTAGGCCCTTTGACTAGGCAAAAATGGCATGATCTCACGTATTTCTTGACGTCTTTGGTGATACTTGGCCAATAAAATTCTTTGAGGATTCTGGCTTTGGTTTTGACTACACTCATATGGCTGGCGTGTGGAATGTTATATACTGTTGCCAATATTTCTTTCCTATATTTCTGTGGCACTCTTTTTTGTTGGATTGTGTTGTCATTATGCATGGCGTTTTTCATTAGGATGCCATTTTGAAAATATGGTTGATTTGTAGCATTTGATTGTCTGTTTGCTTGAGCCTTCTTGTAAAGCGTTTGCAATGTGGGATCTCGTTTCTGTTCTTCTTTAAATTCCTCATGTATGGAATATGACTTGTCTTGACTAAATCCAGCTTTACCAGAGTTCTTGTAATATTGTTGGAGACTCTGGGCATATAGTCTTGATCTTCAAAGTTCGACGATGGACATTCAGAAATTAGAGGTGGACTTGTGAAGGTTAGGGATGGGCTTGACATGAATGGGCGTGTCCATATTGGATGCTCGAACTCTTCTTCATTCTGGATTTGTGGTAATTCTTGGTTGTTGCTAGCAAGTGAGCTGGTAACTGGTTCTGTTTCATTTTGCATGACTTGAGCGTTTGTGGTAGCCATGTGATCATTTTGGCTGACTTGGTCAGGTGCCAATGTTCTTGTTGTCTGGACATAGATCTGGTGATCACTGCATAGCATTTTTTGACTTTGGTTTATGGCATTTGTCCAATCTATGAGTTCTTGAGGAGTGCATTCTTTAACTCCTTCTATGTTTCCGATGATTAGGTCAACTGGTAAGTTGCGTGCTACTAAGGCTTTTGTTAGACCACTAAAGAATGGTGTAGTGACGTATATTATGGCTTCAGGTAGGTTGCTGACAGTTCCGTTGAATACAGTGGCTTGTACATGGTTGCCTGTGAGTCAGTTTTCGTGGACAAAACCTTCATGCACTAATGTGGACGTGCTTCCGGTGTCGCGTAGAACTTCCACCTTCTTATCTCCTACAAAACCTGAATAAAATTTGAGGCCATTTGACTTTGGAATAACTGTCATTGTTGAGTGCTCATTGGAGTAATTTCTGTTGTATGAGCTTCTGTTTGGTACATATTGTGGTCTGGAGTCTTGTGAATGGCTTCTATAGCGAGGATTGTTGTTTGGTCTATAATTGCTAGACGATTTTTTTGACATAGTATAGCTCTTTATTGTTGTATCTTTGATTTGATGATGTTGGCCTGTCAAAATTTTTATTTCTGGAGACTGTTTTTTCCAGCATTCATGAGTTTGGTGACCCTTGTTATGACAGTAGGAACATTCTGTGGTTCTGCTGCGACATTGAGAAGTGAAATGCCCTACTTTGTTACATTTGTTGCACTTGACTTTGTCATCTTTTTTATATTTTGTATTTTTGTCTTGAGCAAAGCAGACAAAATTTTCTTCAAATGATGGTTTGACTGGCTTGTTTGGGTAGGCGGCTTTATACTGTCTTATGATCTTGGTTAATGTCTGGATATCTGTAGGATTTCTCTCGATGATGTATGATTGAATATCTTCCGAGTGAGCATGTGTGATGTTGTCAATAATGATATGTTGTCGAAGGGCTTGGTAACTTTCTTCTACTTTGGCCAGAGACATCCATCTGTCAAACCACATTGACATATTGGATACAAAAATTTGAGGATCATCTTTTTGCTGTGGTCTCTCGTTGTAAAATTTCTTTATTTAGTTGGCTGAGGTTGCTCCATATTGGCGTAGTAGAGCTTCTTTAATATCGGAGTAACAGTTGCGTTCATTTATTGACAGCTGGGAGCAAATGTCGACAGCTTTGCCAGTCAATAAGCTGAGGAGTGAACTGGACCACTGTGCTTCTGGTAGACCGGATGTAGTAGCTATCTCTTCAAATCTGATGAGGTATGAGTCCATGTTGTCTATGTTTTCATTGAATGGCGATATTTTATTCATAATTCTAAATTTGTCAAAGACATTTGAGTTCCCTTGGTTTGAAATGCTTTCTTTATTTTCTTTGCATTGTTTTTCATGCTCCATCTTTTCTTTTTCATGTTGTCTTTGTTTTTCGGCGTCTTGCATTCGTTTTTCTTCAAATTCTTTTTCTTCTTGGCGTTCAGCCCATTGCTCAGGTTTGGGGATTTGCTTTTCTTTGGCTAATTCAATCAATTCGAAGAGTCGTTGTGTTCTAGAACTGGAACTGGAAGCTATTTTTGATTTTTATATTATCTTTTACTTGAGAGAAAATGAACAATAACTTGATTGTAGATCTATCTCAGATTGAATAATTGCAAAGTTCTTAATGCCACGATTGGCTAATTATACTTTGACAGTAATATTATTTTTTTACTGGAGTCGCAAGCTTGATTGTTGATATTGATTAATTGAGCCGATTACTTTCTACTGGTTGGCAGCTGGTCAATCTGGTCTTATGTATATGTTGCCAGACGAATGATTTATTTACTGGTCTTATTTACGATGCCAGTTAATTGATTTACTGGTCTTATTTACATTGCCAGTTATAAGAATACTTCATAGGTCTTACTAGTACTGCCTATGTAAGTAAAAATATGTATATTGGTCTTACCCCTTTTGCCAATTACATATAATAATAGATTTCGTGAGTCAAATGGTAACTCTAACGAAAATCTTTTTTTTAAAAAATTAACGATAACCAACTGACATATAAACACAGTTGTTCTGTCCTTTGTTGAATACAGAATGAAGTCCCTTATTGAAGAGTTTAGAAATTTGTCCTAGATCTTGAATAAATTTCGTTGAAGTGCCAGATTTATGCCGTATTAATTCGTCGGAGGTTGCCAATTATGTCACAAAATGCCGGAGAATTGTAAAGATTTAAATAATTATTAATGACGATGACGATCTAAGATTCAACTGAGTAAATGCCTTGATAAATTAAATACAGGAACCTTTATTTAAATCCAAAATAAGTACAGCTATGTACAAATATATATCAATGAAATAAGTAGTTGAACAAAAGCATATTTCTTATGTAGAATTATATTAGATTTACAATGCGACTGTTCTCCAGAAGATTAGGACTCCGACTGTCTTGGTCGCACCTTGCCGACAAGCCTCGTTCTCAGCTAATCCATTTCAACCAATCAAATTGAATACCGACGTCTCCAGATCACGTGACCAACATTCCTGGAACAAAACAAAAATTACTGTTGTTTTTTTTTGTTAACCAGGGAAGTGACCTTGACTTGTGCACAAAACAACATGTTTATGTGACATATTACCCCTCTCTCCATCAAGCATTTGTATGGTAATATAAATCCTTTCTTAGTAGTGAAAAATGAACACAAAATACCATATATGAAAATATATATGAAAATATAGAAAGATGGTTGAGGCAATGCATGACAATGCTCTGAAATTATATTAGATTTACAATGCGACTGTTCTCCAGAAGATTAGGACTTTGACTGTCTTGGTCGCACCTTGCCGACAAGCCTCGTTCTCAGCTAATCCATTTCAAACAATCAAATTGAATGACCAACATTCCTGGAACAAAAATAAAAATAACTGTTAGGTTTTTTGTTAGCCAGGGAAGTGCCCTTTACTTGTGCACAAAACAACATGTTTATGTGACAATGGCTAAGACGAATTTTAGGAGTCAATTATAGAGATCTGGTCTCAATCAAGGAAATCCTATGCCGAACTGGGAGTCAACCCTTTAATAAGGTTCTGACAGAGAGTCGCATAAGGTTTCCGGGACATGTTCTCCGACAAAATGAATAAGAGTTGTGATGACATTGGGGCCATTACCAGGAAAGCGCAAACAGGGACATCCTAATACAACTTGGCGCTACACTTTCATGGAGGTCCTCCTTAGAGCAGGTGGGAAGAGGCTCCAGACATTGCCAGTGACAGATTTTTTTGTGCCGCCCAATGCTCCGAACGACGCGGGTGGATGTAAGTCAGTAAGCATACAATAAAAGGTTTTTGAAATAAAACTTTTTAATAACAGGATAATGTACAATAGATACATCAGAATATGCATTTTGTTGACTTTTAAATGAAGCTGCGCTAATAGCAGACTGACTTAATGTGTCTCACCATGTTAGTGAAGTACTGGGAATTAACACTTCTCCTCGTTGAGTTGCCTCCTTCAGATTTCTTTCAGTTTGTAATATACCGTTCGCTTATCTCTCCTTGAGACTAATGTTTTTAATCTTTTCTAGAGTTACTTCTAAAATTCGTTCTATTCAGCTGGCTTTTACATTTGGTGTTCAATCACTTTTGTATTTTTATTCATACTAGTTGACCGGCGGCATAGCATACGCCGCTATTTACCAGGGCCGGCGACCGCAGTGCCGCCCGCATTTCATAGGACACACAATTTTATAGGATCCGCTCTAATTTAAAGTGTAAAAATTATTAAATTAAGCCATTTTATTAGCCTACTTACAACAGATTCCCCGCGCCATCCTGTCGATTTAACATCCCTATAATTATTTGTCAAACACATTTTTAACAAAATATAGTCATTTATAACGCTGTTAACCATCAAGCTGTAAGGGAAATAAGTCTTTGGCATATAGTTGAACACAATCTTCAATTACAAACACAATAGCACACTACAGACTGAAAAGATAAAATATAATTTTTAAAAAGTCGAAGAACAAAACTCCACTTGTCTCTCTAACCTTGCTAATGCTTTTTTTTTCCACCACAATTGTTCACAAATACTCGTATTAAAGGTCTTTTGCAAGTCAATGGATTTTTTTCTAAAGAATTATAGAGTATTTGCGCTCAAGGAAAAATTTTCTCTTTGACTATTAAATACATAAATAATTCGAGTTTTAAATATGGTTCTAATTTTTCGCATTATAAAATAAGTAAAGCGAATGCGTTAAAAAAATTATTAATGGAGCTAAAAATAGATTACTTGTTGTTGCATTGTGTTGTTGCACGTTTGACCTATTTACTTTGAGAAATAATATATAGATGATCTGATTCATGTTGGAAGAAAAAAGGGTGAAGCTGTCCTTGCATTGATCAATACTAGTATTACCAGTTGATTTTTTTTCTTATACATCTTGCAAATACTGATTCCCCTCCCCTTTTTTTCCCCACTTAAGAACCCCCTCCCGTTTGGCTAGTGTATCCTAGTATATGTTACGGTTAATTGCAATGGTCGCTTTAAGTCACCCTCCCAAACACACTTCTGGTTAACTCTAAAGCACCTTAATCTCCCTCCCTTTTTTCGTCAAACCCCCCCCCCCAAGCCTTGAATTTTAGTATCAGGTAACTGTGACATCAAAGTGCTATTCCTCCCAAACAAATATTTGTTGCCAGTGAATCCGATTATCAATAATTCCTATTATAAATTCCGTTTATGTTTTGATGGAGATCGAATTAATAAATTAATTTGCGGGAACACAGAATCAAAAACATATTAAAATTATTAAAAATTATATAAAAAAAGAACTCCCCATGCCTTTAGAGATTTTAACCACTGACCTTCAAGTACCATGGCTGAAATCAGAACTAATCGGTGGTTATATCCTGCATACAAAGTCAACGTGTGTATACTATTGTACTTGTTTAAGTTACAGATTCACAAAAATCTTAATACTTAAATTTAACAGGTGCGGTATTGATGTCGAGTGTTCAGTTCTTACACAGAACGTAGTAGCTGGTTAAATTTTAGATTTTTTTGGCCCACGTCTAGTCAAATTAGAGTTTTCCGGCCAACTGGGTACCTTTTTTTTTAAGCAATATATCAATGGTTAAATTTCTGGGAAACTTAGTAGAGCCGTTTTTGAAATCTGTTTTCACCTATCAAGTTTTTTTGTAGTTTCCACGAAGTTACGAACTGAATAGAGGTATTGTAGAAATTATTTTTTTTAAAGACGATTCTCCTCTGAGAGTCTGATAATGTTTGTATAAGCGAGTATTTTACTTCTAACTCCATAGAATCCTATATGCTGCTGGTACAGTCATTGGCATAAAAACGAACCCCATTTGGGCAGGTGTTTGAGACAAACAACCATAAAAAAGCTAAAAAGATTTTAGAAATAAACAATAACTCTATGGGTCTGGATTTTGTGATTTTTACCAACACAAAAGAGATACAAGACACCGAAAGCAAAGACAAACAGACACAAACACTCTTTTGTTTCCCTGGCAGTCAAATCATAAAATAGAAACAATCTGATATAAACGTTTAACATGTAAATTTTTAGTCATGTGTTAATGTACATTTTGTTTTTTATAGTTACAATGTCTATCTATCTATCTATCTATCTATCTATCTATCTATCTATCTATCTATCTATCTATCTATCTATATATCTATCTATATATCTATCTATCTATACATCTATACATCTATACATCCATCTATGTTGTATGTATGTAACTTTTTATCTATAGACTCTTTGACTTGTGTTTCAGGTTATCGATGTGCTCACGGTAATTGCCCTAGAAAGGTAGATAATCCTTTAATAATATTAGTGGTGTTATTGCTTACATTCTGTTTCTTTTGTGTCAAGGGGCTACGCTTGTCAAAGTCTAGTTGTCAGAATGGAAAAGGTAAAATGTGAAATTAGTAATGGGGGGGGGGGCTGTTTGACAAGAGAAGGGTGGGGGTGGTGACTTTGATGGGCTAGGTTAAGAAAAATGAATGAATATCTTTAATAAATCAAATTCTTGGACTTGAGTGAGTGTCTTCACAACGACTATGAATCCTATCTAATCATGTAATATAATGCCGATGAGATGACTCCATATTCCTTAACTGTGGTAGTCCTCTCATCAGTTCCCCCTCTCCAGTATTGTAGAAAGACAACAGAGGTTTGAATTAGGAGTTTTCCTTCTGCTAGCTGAGTTAACCATGGCTTACAAGCTCCTCATGAAATGTACACAAGTTGACCTAAAAATAACATTTCTGCTCCTTTATCTCTCACTTAAAAAGCTATAAGAATGTTACAGTGCAGAAAAACTGTTAACTATTTCGTGGAAAATGATTCGAATTTCAAAGTATCTACATGAAGAAAAATTCATACTACAATAAATGGAATAAATTCCATATATGATTAATTAATTATAGCTTTATATAGCGCTACTTTTATGGTTATAGCATGATCAGAGCGCTATGGTCGAATGTCATTACTAGACCAATAAGAAAAGGTTTTCCATGCGACCTTTAAGTGCTCATTAAACACAACTCTGCTCGAGGGTTGAACCTCGAGCCTTCTTCATAGGTAGCCAAAGTTCAAGCGTACTTACCGTCTAGACTGGATTGATTGAAAAGTGGAAGTAATTGACCAGCTATCTAATGATCATGTCAAACATTTCTGTTTATAATTTTACGTCTACAGTTGTCTTGTCAAACGTTTTCCAAATGTAATGTCTCATGCTCAAAGATTATTTCCAATTTTTATATCAGAATAGATTTTTCAGCAGTTTAAGACAAGCGATGTCAGAAATAGATTGGCGGGTAAACTTTTCATAACTTCGTCCAAATCTAAACCAAATGAAGAATTATTATCAAAATTCTCTTAGCTTCATACATCGCATTAGATAAATTTGGATATCATTAAATCTGACTCTAAATTTCTATATTTTCGTAATACAAAAATTTTATCCTGCTTTTTTCTTTATTTTTTTTTTGGCGCTTTCCTCCAAACGTTTACACAACACTGCTTTGAGCACTGTCAAGCGTCTTTGTCCTTTAATTCTGTCTCTTAGTTAGCCCGTGAAATCTTTTTTAATCAATCCTGACGTATAAAAGGAAATTCCCAAATCTTCTTCGTTCTTATTGTTCTGTTGGAGCGTTTCAAATCAGGGAGCTCTCTATGTAGTTTTCTTTCTATTGTGTGTTTTTGGGGCCAGTGTCTTATTTGGGCCTCTTGGTAAGGAGACCAGTATTGGAGGACTCCGGTGACACTCCACATGGGCAGATTTCACTAGTTCCAATTTTGAGCTTCCAGTACATGTGTTGTCGCATTCTGTTGTGTCTGGTCCTGAGTCGAAAAATTAGACGTTGATCTTGTCGGGATAGCTTATAGTAAGCATCATCTTGGGTGTGAGCTTGTCCATTTCTCATTTATTTTGTTTAATTTCTTTATTTCTTCTGGATAGAGTGCAGAATTTGTGTCAGCCTACTTATTTCCTTCTAAGCTTGTACCCATTGAATAACAGTTTTTTTTTGCTGTTGTTGTTGTTGAGCTTTGTAAGCGCTGTTCTAAGGTGTATCATTTCAATCTTTATAAATGTATTTCTTCACAGATTGATTTACCCTGTCTGAGCAGCCTGATGTTCGGCAACACACAATTTCCCGAAGAAGAATTGATAGCCAACATGGACGGTCATGACTCCATTTGTGATTCTTCGGACCCTAAGGGATTATTTTTTGTGATTCAAGTAAATATTATGTCTAAATATTATTATTATTTGGTTCTCAGCCATTTCATCTTTGGTCACTTCATCCCCTGTCACTTCCATCTCTGGTCATTTCATGCCCTGGTCATTTCATCCTCTGATCGAACAAATAATAATTGTAAAAAATATGAAATAAATTTCATTTACATGAAAAAAAGGGTGACACATTAAAAAAATAACAAGGTTACGTAGACAGTTTGTGAGGAGACACAAACTCAAAATCGGCCCCCTATATTTTCAGAAGAATGTCAGAATTAAATTATATCAGCAGAGGTCCACCGTGGCAGGTTTCAATATATTCAGAACGAATTGCAGAATTAAAGTCTATCAAAGCCAAATGACAGAGAAGAATGGAGAAAGAAGGTTGACAGATTCTCTGTGGTGCCCCAAGATGTGAGCCTGGCCTACCTCAGGGGTCGGCAACATTTTGAGTCGGAAGAGCCAAGAATTAAAATTTTCTGAAATTTCAACGCTTCAAAATAGCCACAGCATTTTTTTTTTTGAACATTTCGTTAAGATTAATTTAAACTGACGATGGAAGAGTGCTTTTAACAAGATGCTGATAAATATTTTAATTAACAAGTTCATGATCTCAACTATTTCGGGTGGAAATGTTTGAACACAAAGTGTTTCTTGGTATATTATGCAGTGAAATGTAAAATTACATACATCAGTTGCTATTGAAACGATTTTATTGCTTTCGCGCGACATAAGATCTATCTTTTCCTCTGGTAGCAATTCTTTTGGAACTTTTAAAGACATTACCCTGTTACCTATCCCTTAGTCTGGTGGACCGTTGGGGCACCAAGCAAGACTCGCAGACCATCTTTCTCCATTCCTCTCTATCCTTTGCCCTGTTTAAAACCTCTTTCAATGGTAGGCCTGTCCATTCTTTGATGTTGTCTTCCCACCGCTTTCTCTGTCTGCCTCTTCTTCTTTTTCCTGGTACTGTTCCCTGGAGGAAGGTCTTTGCAATAATCTTTATTACATTGTGACCCTTCATTCTTTCGGAAGATGTATATTTTACCCGAGAACATGTTTTTCCCCGAGTTATGGAAAAATTGTAGTCTTTGCTTGCAGGCGGCCCGCCGCCAAGGACCATTTCCGGAAGTGAAAGCCAAAAAAAATACATATTCTGAGGTATATACATGCATTATCCCGCAAAAATATATATGTGGGTGTACATACACACATAATTAATCTTCATTACATACTTACCCTTCATTCTTTCGGAAGACGTTTATTGTATCGTTCAATAGGTCCTTCCTGGAGTAAGTAAAAATAATTGTAGACTCCCCGCTCTTGCCAGCAAGGGGGTCAGGGGGAGCGCTGTAAGCGAAGCACCGCATCCAAGCACTATTTTCGGTATTAATAGCCAACAAAATACAAAATCTTAGGTATCTACATTCATTATCCTGCTATTAAAAACATTTGAGCGGAAAGCTGTTTCTACACAAATCTATCACTGGCAATGTCTGAAGCCTCTTCCCACCTGCAATGAGGACCTCCATGAAATTGTGGCGTGAAGTTGTACTAGGATGTCCCTGTTTGTGCTTATCTTGTATTGGCCTCCATGTCATCTTAACTCTTTGTATGCGTCATTCATTTTGTCGGAGAACATTTCTACTCTCTGTCACAACCTTACTAATGGGTTGAGTCCCAGTTCGGTATAGGATTTCCTTGATTGAGAACCGATCTATAGATCTATAACTGAATCCTAAAATTCGTCTTATCAATCCTTGTTCAGTTACATTTAGTCTTTTTCAATTTTGACGGACTATTTACTGTAGAAATTTGTAACATCTCTTGGCTACGCTCTTGAAATTATGTTACTGTATTTTGCTTTAGATTTTATATCGAAAAGTCAAAATTATCTGTTGAGGGGTTTTAAACTAAAAAAATCTCTGAAGTATTTTTTTAAAGAAATTCAAAGCCCCATTTAGCTACGCTGAGAGTAGTTTGCTTTAGAATGATATTGAAGGGGGGTTTTCAACGTCAAAACCCTCTGGGATTTTAAAACAAACTGGAGGTTATTTTTAGTCTCATAACCTCCTTTGCCTACGCAAATAGCATTTTGAGTGCGTAATTTGCCTGTTTTTTTTTATTGAGGTATTTTTTAGCTTCAAACGCCGCTAAAAGAAGTTTAAACTCAAACCCCCTTTGGGTACTCTCATAGAATTATAAGTGTGCAGTTTGCTTTTTTATACTGAATGGGGGGGGTATTGTAAATTTCGGAGGCGGTTTTAAATTTAATTCTTCCTTAGCTATGCTCTTGGAATTTGGGGATTGTCGTTTGCATAATTTTTTTGTTTTGTTTTATAAAAGAGGTGGGTTTAACATTTAAATTATCTTGTGACAGCTTAGGGCTGCAGATTTATCAATAATGTTAACACTAGTATCACATTAAGAAGTGAATCGGATACGGAAACATTGTAGCTCTAGGCCTACAATGTTTCACAGACCCATCTATAAATAGATTTTTATGTACGTAAACTATTTTTCAGGCTCTATGGGTAGAGGCACCAATTAATCTTTTCCGTCATAGAAAAGTAATGATCTTTAGTTTTCAAAGTTTAGAAATGATGCAAAATCATTTCTTGGATATTCACGCAAATATATGAAACAAAGCCATTTCCTGTATCTTTCCATTGAGATAATGTTTAAAAAATCCTAGATGGAAATAATTCATGTTGATTTAAATCATCTTATGTACATTTAAATAGATTGATTACCTAGATCTTTCTGTATTATATACCGTATCTAAAAATTGCAAAATAATAATTATGAGACGAAAGTACTCTTATTTTTGATGTAAAATTACAAGATCTAGATCTAAAAATTAAATTATATGTTACATAGGTTAGCGTTGAAAAAAACAACACTTTACTCCTTTTAGTTACTTTACTAAACATCGCCTTGATCCAACTTTCTAAACATTTTTCACGACATTTTTCGTAGTTTCAAAAGTCTCCATGTCCAGTCTAGATATAATAGTTAAGTCTATGACCTACACTATTACCCGGTGCCAAAAGGCCCACTATTCTTGATCATAACATTTGCCTACGTTTAGTAATTTTAAGATAAACTAGTCTACCGGCGGCATAGCATACGCCGCTATTTTGCAGGGCAGGCCTTAGGCACTGCAACATATGCGACCGCAGTGGGTCCCGCACTTTCTTTGGACCCGTGCTAATTTTTAGATGTATAAATCATTAAATTAAATCATTTTACAACATATAACAGATTTCCCGCGGCCTCTTGGTTTACCTGAAATGTTATTAAATATAGGCCTACGAAAAAGTCATGGAAATCTCCAGAAATTATTAAAATCTTTTGTAAAGTAAAAGTAAAGTAAAAAAAAATATCTGAATACAATAGATATACATGTTTTCAAGTTACATAAAGTTACTTCATTTTTCCAGTCTATATTTATGTCTATGCCTTCCAGTTACTACACAAATTCACACCATTTTCAATTCACACCATGTTGCACCATAGGATACCTCTATCCGAAGAATATGAATGAGTTAACTTTCCGTTATACTTGCTTGCTTGCTTGCACTTTTGAACTTTGGTATGAAGAGAATTATATATATACTAGTCGACCGGCGGCATAGCATACGCCGCTATTTTGCAGGGCAGGCCTTAGGCACTGCAACATAAGCGACTGCAGTGGGTCCCGCACTTTCTTTGGGCCCGTGCTAATTTTTAGATGTATAAATTATTAAATTAAACCATTTTATAACATATAAAAGATTTCCCGCGGCCTCTTGATTTACCAGGTAGCTATGCTATTTTGTGAATGAAAATAGTGCGGATTTGGATACACCATTTTTTATGCTTCGCTGTGGGATCTTCCCATTTACTTGTTATAAGTAAAGCGAATGCGTGAATTCATGAATAAAAAAATTCTATGAATAGAGCTAAACATTTAGAGTTGCACTCATGTAACAATGCTTTAGAAAAACAAATTTGAATGTTAATTTGATTAAAGTATGAAATGAATGGACTATAATTAGTATGTTCATGTGCAAAAGCATAAAACTATCTTTGCGAAGAGAAGTTCTATAATCTTAGAGTTGAATTCGAGTTTTAGATCTAGATCTAGATCTAGGAACAGAGAGATGAGTTACCTTTCGTAATCATGTCTAATGAACGAATGTGCGTATTTTGTGATATTAATTAAAGTACTTCTAAAGTAAAACCTGAGAGTAGACTCTATCTGTGTATTGTTGTTCTAGTTGACTCCACGAAATATATGTGAGGCGGTCGCCATTTTCTCGTGTATGCTATGCTATTTCGTGAATGAAAATAGTGCGGATTGGGATGCACCAGGTTCCATTCACACCGTGCTGCGCCATGGGGTCTTCCCATTTACTTGTTGTTTGAACTTTAATCATTTGAACTTGTCTTTTGAGGATTATATATATAGATTTAGTAGTAGTCAAAAGTTAAGCAATTTTTTATTGAGTACCGGCACTTATTTGTTTATTTTATATAATTCAACCCTTTGTTTCATTTACTAATTCATGCTATGTTCCAAGCTATTACTGTCCACTATGTAATGTTACAAGGATCTTATTTTTTTCTGAAATATTTATCTATGATACAAAGTATGAATCTATTTTTAAGTAAAGACATTTTTTTTGTAAATAATAAAAGATTATTTCAAAATTGTGTAGCTATAAAGCCCCTAACAAACGTTGGACAACAACAAAAAACAATAGAAAAATTACTTAACAAAAAAAAAGCTTACATGAAGTGAAATTGTATCATACGTTTGGATCAGTCTTTCATTATTAGATATGATAGACCTAATTATAATAAATCTGTTCGATTAGAAATAATTGTACCAATTGCATTGCTTTAGCTTTAAGTGTTCGCAATGTGCTATGAACTTGTCTGGACAACTTGTGAAGAGAAGAAGGGGGGGGGTATCTGACTGTTCACATCATCTTGTTTTTTAAATCTATTAAAACAGTTCACTCAGGGCTCGAGTCTACAAAAGGGGACAAGTTCAACTTATACCACTTATAGATTTATCCTTCAGATAACACTGCACTCCATCCACTTAACGCTTCTACGGATGCCAAGTTTCTTCCTTAAAGTTCCGGTTTGGAACACACTCCACATTGATCTCAGATAAACAACTTCTTCATTACATTCAATAAGAACATTAAGACCTATATGTTTATAACTTTTCTGTTAGATTAGTTTTTCATTTTAGCTCTCGTGTTTACTTTTGTACATTTTATCACATCGCATTGAGCATACTCCATATTTATTAACAGCGCTCTATAAATTTAATAATAATTATTAATAATACTATTATTATAATTTTTGTTTGATTTCAGCGTCGCTATGCTGATTCTTCAGTCGATTGGAATTTAAACTGGGAATCGTATAAGACAGGCTTTGGTACACCATGTGGTGATTTTTACCTTGGGAATGAAAACATTTACCAGATGACAGTAAAGGTAGATAAGTTTTATAATTTTATTTATTGAGCATATTAATAATATAAAATTGTATTTATAAAGCGCTGTTAACAAACAAAATGTAGGCTCAAGGCGCTGTAATAACATTACAAACACAAACACGAGACATGACAAACTAATCTAAAAAAGTTTTAAACAGATAGGTCTTAATTTTTTTTCTTAATTGTGGTGTAGCATGTTGTCTGTCTGAGATCAATGGGGATTGAGTTCCAGACCTTTGGTCCGTGCACTGAAAAGGCCCGCAGACCGTAGCTTTTGAGGGAGAAACGTGGTACCACTAAAAGAGTCCATTGAGCGCAGGGCTCTCTGTGGAGTATGTAGGACCTAGACTTATTTATAATTACCTATTTGGAAAAAAAGATTAATTTAAGTATGTAGGCCTAGAATATAAATTAGAATTATGTAACTTAACTATATAACATATACTGTTTGCTAACGCACAGTATTATTGGCCTTTAAACTATGACCCTTGATACGGACAGACCAGTAGCGGTCTTAGGGGGTGGCAACTGGGGCAACCGCCCCAGGCCCCGCGCCTGACGGGGGCCCCGCGCTGGGAGATTTTATTGTCACCAACTTCGAAAACTAAATGAGTGGTCATAAACAAGGACTTGTTGCTCAATATTTTCCCAGTATACCAATTATACCAATTGCCATTTAAGCTTACATTTTTTTATTTCGAAATACCGTTCAGTTTCGGTAAAGACAGCCGAGTCTTAGAGGCTATCATCGTTTAACGTTCACAATAAAAACACATAAGTAGAAGCAACCAATCCTAATCGTTTCGACGTCTAATCTGATTTTATTTGGAAAATACGTAGTGATAAAGTTTGAACTACTCTTTGCACTACGAAACATTGTATATGAAAAATACATTTGTAGTTGTAGTAACAATAATGGAACTTTTGACTAATTGAATATTTAATGAAATGAATCAGTGCTTTTTTTTAACGTCACATCGTACGGCGTACCTCACTTTTTTCAATGTGGGGAAAAAAATATTAATTTTCTTGAATTTTAGCGTTTATTATTAATTTATTAATAGTTAAAAGATTATGCAATCCATTTATTTTTTTTTAATAAAAAAGCACTGAAAATAACTAAACATTTGTACGGTGTATTCTCGACTGTCGCTGGTGATACATTCTAAGACCGCACGCAAAGGTCAGCTTTTCGCAGTAAGCTGTTTAATTTCATAAACGTATAATATTTTTCGGATATAAACAGTATCACCAGTTGATGTGCTCGTACGGTTATTTCGGCAAATCAGCTTCCAGCAAGTTTGACGATGACAATATTAAGTTTTCTTTTTCCAATTGGCTACTGTGTGAACGTGTTGAAATAAACAAAAAAAAAAAAACAATAAAAAAAACAAAACGCGGGAGTATTTTTAGCGGTCCCAGAAAGGAGAAAAGACGCTATTAGTTTTGTGTGGAATGTCTGTCCGTCCATCCGTTGCGTTTAGATCTCGTAAACTAGAAAAGTTAGTGAAAATCCGACATCATAATATCTAAGATCATTCAAAGTTCTGATGCAAAGGCTACTTTTTTTTTTCTAAAACCGAAAAATCTAATTTTTAAATCACTTATCACTTTCTTTCAGAAAAAAACATCACTTTTACAACTATTCATTATTAATGTTAACAAACACCGAAA